>MU184215.1:0-34839 GCA_016904865.1 Pissodes strobi
CAGTGCGCAGGGCTGAACAACCATTAAGCAATACACAACATCATATCCCAGTGGATATATTATTATCTTATCGTTATGGATGGCCTTTAATCAGCCAGCTATCACCTGGATATGGATAGCGACAGTCTTCTTCCACGCCCTTTATTACCTACTCCGAAATCAGACACCTTGGCCGTTGGTATGTTTCTGCAAGAAGTACAACAGGTAAACCCCATACCAAATGAATTTAACAGATATCTAGACCTTATATTTTGTGACGATCTTCAAGATTTGACAGTGCGCAGTGCTGAACAACCATTAAGCAATACATGACATCATATCGCAGTGGAAGTACTACTGACTGTGACTCACACTCCCTCTGTTTTAGATTGTGGCGAATATTGTACATGTTTGACAAGTAGAATAACGCCCTGGATCTTGTGACAATAGGAGGAAATAACTTCGCAAATGATCGGAGTCCGTGAGGCCCCCAAACCAGTCTAAATAAAATAATAAGCAGACTTAACTACTTTCGCCTCTGGACAAGTAAAGGAAATCTAAATCTATGAAGTAACAATGTATGATCGATGCCACGAGTAGTGTACGCACCATCCGCCCTAAAAGCAAGATACTTCAAAAGCCTTCTCCGAACACTCAATAGTATTAACGTATTAGTACAATACTCTCAGCGACTGGATACTCTCGAATAGCTTACACGTTCTGCTCACAAGTTCCATCATCGCTGTAGATGCTTCCCTTGTTTTCTGAACATGTGAGTTAAAGGGTTTCGGATCAAAGCATACGCTGAGACCTCTCAAGGTTCCAAGACTGACGATGCTATACTGTACTGAAACAAGTTGGCATTCTTTTTTAAAGAGAAGGTTACGATTTTGCATTTGTTGATGTTGAGGGGAGGCTTGTTATCCAAGCACCATTGATTAAGGATGCCAATATCCTTCTGGAGCATCACACAGTCTTCTTGATTGAGAACAGTTGAGAAAAGCTTAAGGTGGCCCGCGAAAAGAAGGACGCCACTAACCCAAACTAAAACAGCAAGAGGGCTAGATTGCTGCCTTGAGGAGCTCCGTTGTTAGCCTCGAAGGCTGAAGAGTTATGTCACCTATGCTCAACGTAAAGCTGACGCTTTGAAAGATATAAAGAGAATGAAGAGATATAAGTGCAAAGTCCCTGGTCGTCAAGAGACCTTGAGTAGTCTGTGTATATTGTGTCAACTTGCAGTTGGGAATTTAGAGTGTTGCTGGTATCTTGCACAAAACAAGCTAGGTTAGTGACAGCACTTCTTGAAGAAAAAAAAAACAGTGCTGCAGCGGCATAAGTTACTTCTGAAAAAATTCTCTCATACACTGTGAAGACTTATGGCTCTATAATTGTTGACCATATCCACTCCACCCTTTTTACATATTCGATACATCTTCGCGACTTTCCAGCAATTTGAAAACTGACCCTTTTTAGACATAAATTTAAAATATAAGAGATAGGCCGAACTAGGACAAGCCTGCAGTCACGCGCCGAAAAACTTGCCACGCTGTCATGACCCTGAGTCATCTTTGTCTCGAGTTAACAGAATGCTTTCAAAGAGCGATATTATCGAATAGATTTGAGTTTGGTGACTATACACTCCTGAGACCCATTGTACTCAATACCGTTCAGATAAACGAGGTCTGGAACGTTCTATTGCTTCCGCCTGGACTGGGAATATGACCACAATACAGAGCGATGCGAGCCAATACTCGTTTCGCAACGGGCAGTGTACTTTCTATAATCCGTACCAATATCTCGATTTATTTTAGCTTTGAGTGTGTGAAACTGATTTAGTAGTTCGGTAGAGCTGGATTTTTCAAGTTTATTACGAATTCGCGCTTTGGGTGAATGGTTTCGGAACTATACCGAACTGGATAACTACTCTCTACTAGGGTTAATAGTTTAGACCCCTTTGGGGAACACATTCTTGAAGAATAAAGGCGCATTCAGGCAAAGCGAAGGAGATCTGTCAGTAATTGATAATAAATTGTACAATTTATGAAAGTTAGCTTTTCCATACTTGTAGCATATTTGTGTGTTTTTGGCTTTAATAAGTTTCAATTTATTTAACGATATGTGGCCATCTTCTGGCACAAAAGGCATCGGAGATCACTCAGTTTGACATGGAGCATTCGCCAAGAGTAATTCGAGAGTTCGATCAACGATAAACGCTCACATTCAGTCCCAGCCCCTTACTTTTTTGTATTTGTTGTTAATGACATTTCTGGTATTATAGAAATAGAATATCAAATTGTTTCTGATGAATTGAGCCTTTATGTACATGTTGAAACTTTGAACGACTGTCATAAGTTTCAGGAGAATTTAAACGCTGTATAACAATAGTAAAATGAGAATTACCTTGAGCATAATGCTCGCAACCCAGCGATGCCTAAAAAACTTAATAGTTCTCTGTTGGGTCAATAAGTAGATCCAGATTTTAACAAATGAATAACTGCCTACCCAATATCATCAGGTAAATACAATTGCTATATTTAATTGCATCCATCTCTAGTGGGACACACTGTTCAAACATGCTATTTGTTTTTTTTTATACAACTGCGTATTGTTTACGTTTACATGAATTATATTATATTATTAATTATATTTCTGTTTTGACTATGTATTTCGTACATAATGAATTTGTTTTTTTTAACAATGACTACGAATTATTTTAGATGCATGCTCTTGGCCGGCTTTTATTTAACATCATAACAGGGTTTAAATGTTGAGCCGTTTTGAAAATTGATGTTTTGTGCATCCAAATAATGCCACCATCCTTGAAACAACAATCGCTGAACATGAGGATATTAAATGTCAGCTTACTTCTAGGTTAATACCTTATCACTTTATTGTCCTGTTTATTTTATTTTTCCTTGAAAACGTTCGGAATACAGCTTCTACAACCAGATTTATTATTGTACGAATAAAATTAAAGAGCACCTTACAATGTATATTTCAAATGAACAGAAATGATATTTAAATCAACCCATTCAACCACGAACTGATCCTATACAATATTTCCCTGATAACAAAAATACTTTTCCAGCTACATATCAAGTAGACCTACAATATTTAACTGTATTGGGTGCTTCAGTACCATCAGAAGAAATGCCCATTCACGCCGGTACCCAGGCCGGGTGAACCGGATGTTCCAGTGGGATCATTTCTGTGTGTGCCTGCTAATATTCGGCTCACAGCTGCCATTTTATATTTGCGTGTGAAAGTCAAGAGAGCGTAGGCTCGACATCTTGAGGGGTCCAAAAATGTAGTGTCTCCTAGCCAACAAGGGTGTAATCCTAAGCCCGGACGGGGCCCACTAACAGAACCCCCACATAACCTACAAATCAAGCAGGTTTGCTCATGACCATCAGTTATTCTCTAGCCTTCCCTCACAATGTAGTATCGTTTGCCGCCAATGCCATAATAATTATTTTCAAAATAATAAATCCTTCCTTCAGCATGATATGTTGAAATATTACGAATTCTAAAGGTGAGACAAACGACTTACCTATAGTGCCGATAATATGGGTCCTGAGACACTCAAACTATTTGCGCACAAGGGATATTTGTTTCCAGTTCCAGTTAACTGGTAAAACCAAATAAGGTCAAGCAGGGTAGTCTTATTAGACAGAATAGTTACTTGTACAGCCAAACTATTTTCAAGATATTTCATAGATATTAAGGCATTTGTCGTAACGAGGAACTAGTTTTTGTATACCCTTATCATACCAAGTCGCCGCGCCGCTTGCATTTTCAGCCAATCTAGCACACACATTCTCAGCTTCTCATCAGCGTTCAACCGCTATTTTTCCAGCCATACTTTCAACTTGGTGCTAAGGCCGGATTGTAAGTAGGGTAATCACACACCTCCCATCCGAAATTCTTGAGCAGGTTTTTTGGTTATGCTTCTACGTGAGGAAGTGCATTGTTCTTTCTATATGACTCTCCTGAGCAGTGCGGCGCTGCAACAGTAACTGTGATCTCAGGGTTCATGAATTTCAACAGCAAAATTTCTTTACAATCCCTAAACACAGTAGCCACAAGTTTTCGATTGGACAAGGTTTGTTTAAATTTCTTTGGTGTAATGGGCGCGTTCGTATGCATCGATATTCTCAAACTGAACCTCCGTTTCGTCTCCCGTTATACTCTTAGCCAAAAAAGTGTCTCCTTCTGGACTGCGTTTCTGTAACAACGCTAGGGCAGAATTAATTCGCTGCAATTTGTGCCCGTCTGTCAAAAGTTTGGGAATCCACTCCCAAATACTACCACAATATTTCTGGTAGCCAAGATTTATTGTAAATGAAACAATCTTGGTATTACATGCACACAGCCTTTACACTTCATTTAAGATTTATTGTAACATACCATAAAGAGCTGATCGGGAAATCTGAGGAATAACAGTTCAGAAATTGTGAAACGCCGGCGCTTCTGAAACACATACAATATCGTCTGTTGCTACGGACTTCCTTCCCTGACCGTCTTCATTGTGAACATCAGTTTGTCCTTATTTTCGCCATACATTCGCTGCATTGTTGCCATCAGAATGAACAAAGCGGATCACAGACCGAATCTCGCATTTGGTGGGAGCTTCGATTGTGGTAGCCATATTCAAACAACGTTAACTTAAAAACTATGACAACGGTTGACAAGACCTGGTAGATAGATTAATAAGTGGAACTACACAAGCACCGCGTCCCCATTGCCCTTGAGTAACCATAGACAACTTAACGGAACTTCCTTCGATCGTCCTGAGTGCACAAGAGTGACTGCATATAATAATATAAACATCACTTATCATTCCATTTCAAATTCATTAAACACTCACAAGGGATCTGGGTCAGATAACGTCCACCTCATTTTACCAAGAAACTGTTCATTTATCCCTGCTAGACCTCTGCACCCCCATCTTCAATGAATCCTTCAAACGGAGCCCGACTTTTGGTTCCTGTACACAAGGCTGGCGACAGAACCAATCCATTATAAGCTCATCTGCATTATAAACGTTATTCTTAAGGTTTTCGAGAATCTGGTAACTAGCTATCGGCACTCAGTGATGTGCCCTAACATCATTAGCGAACAGTTTGACTTCTGCATCGGTAGAAGCATGGAGCTGAAACTTCTTGCTTATTCTCATTATGTGTTTGGGACTACGGAGATAGGTGCTGTGATTCAATCTACTTATCCAGATTTTTTCAAGACATTTGGCACAAGTTCCCCAAGCTACATTACTATGCAGGCTCAAAACCTTGAGAGTTATCTTATGGGTCGAACTCCTATGGTGCGAATGAACAGGTTCTTGTCACATGAAATCTCTGTCCCATTCGGGGTTTCACATTGGGCCACTTCTTTTTAACCTTGTCATAAATGATATTTTGTCATGCTTTAGGTCTTCTAAATTCCTCCTGTATGCCGACGATTTAAAATTTAATGGCTACTCCTAATAACTGGCAATTCAAGAGCACCTTAACAGATTTATAGTACGGTGCCACTATAATGGAAATGTGATCAATACATCTAAATGCAAGCTTATGAAATTGCGTTTGTCGAGTCTATCAGGGATCATCTTGGCGTTGTTCTTGACAAGAAACTATCATTTGTTTAACATATGGCTAATGCTGCAAGCAAGTGGATGAAGATGTTGGGCTTCATTAAAATAAATTCTGAAGGTTTCCTCTCTATTCTATATTGCGGTCTGGTTGATCATAAATATAGTTCCTCAGTTTGGGTTATGCATGCAAAGCCATAATAATACCTATTTTTCGTTTCGCCGCATCGAAATTTACGCCTGACAATGTGAAAGCCAAAGTGGAATCCGTGCCGCTAGCCGCCTATTAAATACTGGGCCGCTGTATAAGAATGTGTGCTGTGTTGTACTGGACAATGGCTTTACGCGACCATGCCCCTTGTGAATGAATTAATTTGAAATGGAAAGATGTTTATATTATTAGCTGGAATCACTCTTGTGCACACAGGTCGTGCCATTACGCTAACGATATGAGCGTGTACAAAGGAAATTTCTTCATGTTTTAGGCCGTAGGTTTAACCTTTTGCCACTATCTGTAAGAAGAACGCAAAGGGATCTTCACCTCCTCTTCAATGTGTTCAATTCAGTATTTACCTCATCCGTTCGCTGAGGTTGGCTTGCATAGTCCATTCAAAATTACCTGTGGCCGCCAAACTTTTATTGTACCCCTTTATCGTACAAGTTATGGGGTCAATTATTTATTCCCCGTTCTGCAAAAAAATCTTCTTTTCACTCAGAGACTGGTTTTTAGAGAGTTATCGCATCTAAACATCGTTTGAGTGAGTATCTCATTTGGTAACGTTTGTCTTCTTTCTTTGTTCTCTTTAATTTTTGCTGTGTAGATTCAAGATTGTATAGACTTTAGTATAGTTCAAGAGTTCACTTTGCAAATGGGCATTAGCCGTCAATAAATAAATATATAAATAACCACTGCCAGATTTAGCATATTTAAAAAGCAAGAACCTAGTTCTGATATTGGTGAGTCGGAGGTAGACATGTCTGTATCATAAGGGTATCTGCATCAAACAGGTCAATATACATGAAAATATCTTATTTTCATAGCGGACATCTTTTACAAGCATACAAATGTATAAATTAATTAACCTTCCCACTGCTCTCCTCTTTTTAAGCATTACACGAACATTGTGTTAAAAGGATCTGTCTAGGCTTCCATATCCAAGCAAATCTGACTAATTTTTCAATACAACCAGAACAAGCATAATTCCGAATTAAGCATACACTTTTTCATTTCTGGCTTTTATTTAAAGGAAATGAGTAACATTAGCACTTCCGTCATACCCAATTTAACGTTTGATAAAAAAAAAAAATACGCAGAACGAGCTTCTATAAACAATGTCCTTAAATAGCAACCAACTAATATTTCACAGTCTATTTTGACCCTATCGGTATTGATTTTGCGAGCGACAAAATAATCCTTATAAAGCATTGTTGGACACATAGATATCGGATTGACCCGACCGCGACAATCTGATTGGTTGGACTTTGTTATTTTTCCTCATAATATAAACATTAAAATTTATTTTGTTTTCTTTTCGATGTTAAATGTCAAGAATATCAATATAGTTTGAAGTGATAAATCCGAAAGAAAACAATAAGAAATAATTATGCTGTTACATAACAACACGAACTGAACCAAATTATGTTTACTTTGGGAACCATGATAAGGGAACATTTCTTTGTCACTTAATTTATTTAGCCGTATAAGACATAACTTTTTCATAGATATAGGAACTATATAAATGCGTTACCTCAAAACTGGAATATCACTGAAATCAAAATTTATTTCACAGATCCAACGTCCACATTCGGTCCCCATTTTCCTAAAAACTTCTTAAAATCTCACATGATTTCTAATAGTTCCTATTTTTGGAGCCAAACGGCTGTTATTTAATATGATCTAGTTCACTTCCGTTTTATTTTATGCTTAGGTCAGCCAACTATCTGGCGGCACGCCGTTCATTGATGTGGTGCAGAAATATTCATCATTTTTGGCGTATAATTACCGCGGGGTTTTCTTGCATTTCTCTTTAATTCATCACTGACGTTAGTTTTATTTTAACCGCATACGAGTTTTAAATACTACGAGATGTATAGTGTGATCTACCATTCATGTCAGCAAATTTGCATAAAATAAGAATATTATTCTGTTTTCTGTAGATCAAGTTTCACTTTACGCGTGTACATTAAGTTCTTTTTTTTATTGGTTTTCGACAAAATGATTTGTTAACTAGTCCCTAAAATACCCTATTTTTCAAGTATTAAGACAATATTTTCCTGTTTTTTATGCTTCACCGCTGGGGACGCTGCAGCTGGACCACTCCAATGATTTAGCATTTTGAAATGAGGTCCCGCACAAACTAAGGATTTTTGCCCTACATAGGTGTAACGACTCAAAAGAAAATGTCAATATCTGCTATGAATGCAAATAATTTTATATCCAAACCGGCTAAAGCCTGTATTATGTATTTTTCTCTCTCAAGTCACCATCAATCGAGTGCGATGGATATTTGACGTCACTGACGTAGGTTAAGTTGTACATGCTAATATTTATTGTGTCATTCTCATCTGTAGAGTGTCAAATAGCATATTAGATAACAAGTGTTGAAAGGATTAGTTTTCAAACGAGGTTAAAAAACGTAGTTTCACACGATTAATATACCATAAGACGTAGACCACTTAACAGGGCTTCATAGTTGCGCGCGCATCACATTATTGAAAAACACCATATCTTCATGGTCCAGCGGATTGCTTTCAACTGATCTCGTAGCGCAATGGTCAGATGCTGCGCTGGTGATACGGCGGCCCGGGTTCAATTCCCGTCGATCTTTTTTTTTATTTTTTTTAAGGTTATGCTGGTTTCTTTTTTTAAATTTGGGTTAGTTTTGTTTGGTTACGCCCGGAGCGAGCGAAGGGCTTTGCATGAAGCCAAAATATAAAAATACAAATGTAAACATTAAGCAACGCATGTTTGTCAACAACGTGATGCGCGCGCAACTCTGAAGCCCTGTGAAGTGGTCCGGGCAACGTCTTGTATAATATACCTAAACTATTTTGTTCTACCACCACTTATGAAAATTACACAAAAAGCACCCTTTAGGTTCTTGAGACAACTGTACTCGCATCATCCATACCTGTCAAGTCAAATATGCTGTCAAAATGCCAGCATCCGATACTTATTCAAGCAGAATCCTGTTCAAATCACTTTTCAACATGTGTGATATAAGGCGCTTTCTAGCCACGTTACCTGTTCATTTTCCGATTTTCATAAGTGGTCGTAAGAAATATATACTTGCCTATGACCACTTATGAAAATGTGAAAAAGCACTATTAATGTAGCTGGAAAATGATTTTTACCACACGCGCATTGAAAATCAGGACTCTATTTGAATCAATCGCGGGTGCTATCAATTTGACATGTTGACTTGACAGAAGTTGATGACGTTTTCGTAAGAATCTAAGAAGTGTTTTTATGACATTTTTACAGGTAATCATAGGAAAAATAGTATGCAATACTAGTCTAAAAGAACGTTTTCGACCCTGAAGGGTTCCATTACTCGGCTAACGTCCCGTGCTAAATAAACTCCTCGTTTCAAAAGTAGTATTTTCAACACTTGTTATGTAACATGCTCTTGGAATTCGTTTAATGTATATATTTTCATATTTTTCATTTGTGGTTTGTTACCAAATTTGAAAATGCCCCGGCGCTACAGTGAAAATTAGCGCCTTATCTAACCTCACATTCGATATCAACAAAAGCAACCTATTTTACCGATACGAAATGGATCATGCTCGGAGTAAAAGTGATGGTCCTGCTTAGACACATTATACTGCAAAAACTGATTTGACGTTAGAAACTATGACGCAACACAGACTGTACTCGTATCACTTTTTATATATATATTTGAAAACCATTATTTAAAGAGTAAATAACTTGAAAAAAAAAACTAAATCAAGTATAGTGATCAGCAGGTGTCGATAAAGGAATTTTCTCAACTATCAGTGATCGAAACTACTTTTGATGCAAAGTGAGAAATATATTGAAACAATACCTACTTGAGATCATTACAAAAGTCAAAATGGAAACAAATTATTTTATATCTATTTTTACTTTCAATTATATTATATTCGTATAAAAAAGGTTAAATCGATTGATTTTATATGCTTTTTATTTCGCTTTCACTTGGCAGATTTATTTCTTGTTTTGAACGACTCTAATTACAATATTTATATCCTCATATCTCATTCAATCTTAACTTTAGCCTAAAAATGAAAACCTCTGTATACTTTCGATTTTTTTTTTTAATTCTCATTATATCAAAATGCAATTCGAAGTGTTCATATGCACTTTTTCCTGAGAACGGTCAGACTAATTCTTATTGGGAGATCTTTGCAGTTTTAAACGTAAGGGTATGGTCTGAAAGTAACCAGCATTAACCAGCATTAACCACGATTAACCGCAGCACCGAACATTAACAATAGACCAGAAGCTTCACTCTAAGCCCCGGCCCCAGCATTTCCCTCCTTGCCCCGTCACGGAACCTGGTGATATGCTGGTTAACCGCTCAGGCCTCGTGCCACGTTTCACCCCATTTCATTTAATGTCTGGCGTCTCGCCTTTGTAAGCGCTACATCAAAACTGGCGTCTGAGAGTGGACCTAGTCTCTTGTTAATGATTTGTGCTTTCGAGACGAAAAATCGCGTTAAATGTAAACATAAAACACAACTTGTGATGTGTTTCTGACAATTATCAAAATAGCTCAGCTCCTTCTAAGGTCACCACAGACCAAATAACTTCATTCCAGAACGAAAATTAAGAAAGGCAAAGAGACCATTATCTATGACAAAATAACATTAGGACTTAGAGTTGTCATGTAAATGGCAAGTGGCAGGTGAAGCCACACGTAATCATATCATCATGCTCGGTTACCAATCACTGACCGTGGTTCAAAAGAAACCAGCTTTTCAGGAACCGCTACTGTTTGGTTAATTTCGGAATGTTAAATAACTTTCCGTTGAAGAAGTCTACAAATATTATTAAATTGGTTTTTAAAATCGATGTGAAAATATAAAACATTTCCACCAATTAGGATCTTGAAAAGCTCTGTCAGTCATTTATCAGGAAGTCTGCAATTTCCTGCTAAATTCGGACAAAAATCGTTTAATAAAACATTTTTATTTTAAATTATGGTATATATCTACTGACAATTTTTGTATCACAAAAATAATGACCCAAAAGATACGGTCAATAATTCAAGTTTGTATAGAATGGATCAAAATGGATCAGAGCTTTCAAATGTAATTTATTCCTATAGATAAGTAAGATTAAGTATACTTGTTTATTGACAGATCGAAATGTTAAATATGGTAATACTGTAAAACATTTGATCGATTTTCCCTTCTGGGGACTTAAGTGTAGGTATCACTAATTCTTACCTATCTATAAGTGTAGGTATCACTAATTCTTACCTATCTATAGGACTAAATTATATTTAAAAGCTCTCCGATCCATTTTGATTCATTCTACACTTAAATTATTGACGATAGCTTTTTGGACACCCGGTATACGTCTCGCCGTTAGGTAAAACTTAGGTCAAAAGTTTTAAAATTCAAATTATTTTTGACTGTATTCCTGAAGTGCTGAAGCAACGCTTATCCTATTTTCGGATTACGCCGAATTTTTTTAAAATACGTTTTTCCTGATTTCTCGTAAAACATTTTGATTGGATTGAATGATAGCAAATAAAGTGGGCTGTAGCTTTCGGTCAAATCGGGTTTTGGTTTGATATAGAAATATGAATTCTAAAAAAAAATCGTTTGTTTACGTGACGTTCAAATGTCAATTGTTACTGAAGCTGACCCCAATAATTGCTCCAGTTTAATGGTACGCCAACTTTTTCATACGATACTGTATACACTCATTACTTTTTTAGTTCAATTTGAACCGAAATAGTCCAGGTGAAGGACCTTCTCTCCTTACCTAACATTATCTTTCATATTGCACATTACATATTCATGACATGTTTTATCCCCTTCTTTAAATTGGCTTATTTATTTAAAAATAAAGAAGTAGGACAGTGAAATTAATTAACGTAGTTCATGGTCATAACGCTTACAGGAACTGACCCAAGCAATTAAAAGTTTAAGATTTTAAATGATAAAGCGCTAAACAACCTTGTCGGGAACATAACACAAGCGTTAAATGACAAGAGAATCTCAGTGGGTGTGTTCTTAGAAATTAAAGGAGCATCCAATAATGCATTACCAAACTCCTAATACACAGAAGAGAGGTTGAACCACAGATAAGGAACTGGACCAGGACCAGGAGTATGTTAAATTACAGAATATCCACAACAACCCTACGGGGAGAGGGCTACAGATTCAAGGCTGTTAAGGGATGTTCGCAGGATGGGGTTTGGTCTCTCCTGATGGATTTAGCGGTCCTCGCGCTGTGGGATATAGAGGCGCAGGCATACGCGGATGATCTAGTAATACTTATATGAAGCAACTCGGAAAGAACTATCTCCGAGGAATCTTCAAGTGGTGCTAGCCGAGGTCTATGACTGGTGTGAAAGGAAACAACTATCTGTGAACCCGCACAAAACAGTTATAGTACCGTTCACAAGGAAGAAAAGGCTGGAAAACCTAAGACCACCTTCACTCAAAGGAGAAACTATTCCATTTGCGAGCACAGTGAAGTATCTGCGAATTACCCTAGATAAAACACTGAAATGGAATGTGTATCTGGATAAAATTGCCGCAAAAGCGAAACTGTCACTATGAACCTGCAGACGCATTTGTGGCAAAACGTGGGGCATACATCCCAAACAAATGCACTGCCTATATACTGCGGTCATAAGACCAATGATAACATATGAATCAGTAGCTTGGTACTCTAAGAGCTTACAGAGTTCTGCGAGAATCAAATTATCCACCTTACAAAGACAAGCGTGTCTGGCAATTAGTGCCGCCTTCGGCACTACACCCACAGCAGCGCTTAAGTGTCTTCTGCCACCTTCTCCAAATAGTACTGAAGAGAGAGGCCAGATGGACTACGTATAGATTGACACAGGCGGTGATCAACAATCCGCAAGCGATCATCTGAAAAATGTCAATGAGCGGGACAGTGTGTTGGGTCTACCATCAGATGTTATGTCGATCGACCAAAACTAACTATTACCATGCCTATGACGTCCTCCTACCAGAGAGGAACGAATGAGCAAAAAACTCGGAACATCTGCGAACAACAGAGAATAGTTGGTTCAATGACGTTTCCAAGATCAATGATGTTACAGGAGCCGCTGCATGGAATAAAAATGGTAAGGTTGAGCTTAAATGTTCCCTAGGCAACCATGCAACCATTTTTCAGGCTGAAGTTCAAGCCATTGATACGACTGCACAGTGGCTTATCGATAGAAACTGGACAGGCAAGTCAATCAAAATATTCTCGGACAGTCAAGCGGCTTTAAAAGCTCTTGAATCTAGCCGTTGCTCATCCAAGGCAGCATGGAACTGCCAGGAACTACTCACCAAACTAGATAGACAAAACAAACTTACACTGATCTAGATACCTGGGCATACAAGATGTGAAAGGCTTAAGCTCTTGCGAAGCAGGCGGCCGCAACGGCCTTCATAGGACAAGAACCAGTACTGCGAATAGCTTACAACACAGCTAAAGAAGCCATGTGGACACACCAGTAGTTTGTAGGCAAATGGGAGAGAGTTACCGGGCGTAACTCATTCCAAGATGGCAGTGAATCTGCCACCAGGAGTGAGAACTAGACAACTTCTTCAGCTTGGCCGACAGCAGGTACAGGCTGTAGTTAGCATGTACACTGCCCATTGTCGGTTAAGAGGCCACATGAACAAGATAGGGCTTTCCGAAGAAACGGAATGCCGCTTGTGCTTGGAAGACGAAAGAAACAATGGATTATTTTATGCCACTGTCCAGCAATGGAAGGAAACAGACAAACAGTGTTTAGATATTCTCAAATTACATTTGTAGATTTGAAAACTATCCACCCCAGAAAGCTAATTGAATTCATGAAAATGATCGAGCCTCTGGCCTAGTGGAAACCACAAATATGAGCCACAATAGACCAAGAGTCGCAGTAGATGGGGCCCACTCACGTGTACGAATACGAATAAATGATAAACCTAAGCATGAGGTGATACTCATTAACCTACAACAATCTCGTTTGCTAGATAAGTCAGCTGGATAAATTATCACTAGTATTAAAATACGAGATAAAATGAAAAAAAAAGACTTCATAATAATATTGAAAACAAAACAGCATTTAACAAGTATCGTAATATCCTGAGCAATCTGATTGAGAAGTGTAACCATAATTATTACAAAGCCAATATTGAAAGTAGTGGTTCGGATCTCAAAAAAATCTATAAGGTGATTAATGAAGTAATTGATTCAAACAGCAATAGTCGGGATGTCAAGTTGAATGTCACAAACAATAATACTGCTTTTAGTGACAATCTAAGTATGGCTAATTTTTGTAATGATTATTTCGTGAATGTTGGGTTCAGTATGTTTCAAAAAATAAAAGCTCCTACAAATGCATTGGGAATAAAATATTCTGCTCGTCCCTCAATGTTTCTAAGACCTACTAATAAGAATGAAATTATAAAACAAATAGCATCTCAAAAAATATCCTCAGCTCCAGGATCTGATGGCATAACATCTATAATCGTTAAACTTCTTCACATTCTTCATATACAGAAAGCAGACTGATGCTGTTGAAAGACATTCTGCGCGACAAAAAAATCTACACACCACTTAAAATACGCACTAAATGTTTAATTTGTATTAAGAATCAAAAAGCTGGTCTCCAAGTATCTGAGCTCATTTGCGCTTGGACCTTGTATTCCGGAAGAAACTCTACAGCTGTGATAGTACAAAAGCCTTAAAGTTGCGTTAAATCGGTGCCTTGAATGCCACAAAGGACATGGCAGAAATCGGACAATAATTCCGACTCAAAATAGTTTTTAAGAGCAATCGCCTTAAAGCAACGGTTCGTAAAAGTCAGAAACTTGTAGTCCAGGTAAATGGATTGTGGAATACGCATTGAAAATCTGCGCCAACGTTTCCGAGAAGCTGATTAGGGTTTATGATCTTGTATACCTCGCGAGGGATCAGCCTCAATTCAATTACTCATCAGTCAGTTTAAATTTATGAGATATGATCAGTATCAGCAATATGGTCAATACAATATTATGATGATGTTCAACCCTTTGCATATTACTTTACTTTCTTTTTTAATTTCCAGGCTTGGAATCGGTTGACCATTGGAAATTAATCACGAAACGTAATGAGTTTATCCAAATTCGTGAGCTCGAAAGATGTGATTCGTTGTCAGTTTAACTGATCCACATTCTTCAATTTGCCATTCTCTAAACCATTAACTTTTGAAATAATATTATTAAGGCGTGTCAGATTCATTCCTAGAACCCAACTGATTCTTCACCCAATAAAGCGATGCTCATAATATTGTATTGACCATATTGCTGATACTGACCATAGGTACTTTTGAGGTTACCTGATATAGCCATGGAAGCTCTATCAGTGTGTATTAATGAATCTTGGTTACAGGGTGTGTTTCCTTCCTCGCCTAAAATCTGCAACAGAGGTCCCCTTATTCAAGGATGGAGACTCAGAAGGGCCATCTAAATTTCGCCCAATTTCTTTACTACCTACTTTGTTCAAGGATCTGGAATTATAACCTTATAACTGCTAAACAGTTTGGTTACTAAGAAGCCAAGGGTACTCATGATGCTATCTACAGTTTTCTTGAAGATGTCTATGTTGACATAGGGTTGAATCAGTGAGGCGTTCTGTGGGCGATGTTCTGTGACTTCTCCAAGGCGTTCGATTGCGTTGATCACCAAAGACTGCTATTAAAGCTCGAGAGATATGGTTTTCGAGGCCTGGCTCTCTGTTGGTTTGGATCTTATCTTGAGTGACAATATCAGTCTCTGATGTGATCGGGAGTGAGTCCTCATCATTAAGGGTTAGTTGTGGTGTTCCACAGGGCTCTGTTTTGGGGCCTACTTTGTTCTTGCTATATATTAATGACCTTGTTGCTGATGATACCTCAATTTTATGAGCGGCTGTGCCTGTGGTTGAATCTGAGCAAGACACACATGGTAAGACTTAGATGTGATCTCACGGGTTTGCTTTTTGATGAGGCCTCCTTCCAGGGATACCTGCAACTAGGTTCCTAGGAGTCATGATTGATGGCGATTTACACTTTGAGGACCATATACTAGTCTTGAGCAGGAAACTGTCATCGGGGTGCTTTGCTGACGACTTTGGTCAGCAACTAGCAAGGATTGTCTATTTTTCTTTGTACGAGTCACATCTCCGGCATGGTATACCATTCTGGGGTGTGGCTAATCGGGGCCTTTTGAACGTCCTCCTCGTCCTTCAGAAAACAAGCAGTGATTTATTGTAAATGTGCCCGAAGAGCAGTCCTGTGGACCGAACTTCGTGGCTGGGATCTTGCCTCTAACATCTCTTTTAATTTTGGAGATATCTTCCCTTATTTTTAAACATCGCATCAGGTTACAGGTTCCTACATTGCAGTATGTGATTCGCCACACTCATAATTTACTCTTACCAATTCCAAGAAGTACTTAAAGATTGGGAAGTTCGACCGGGACATCCTTGAGGATGTTGTACAGTTTTCTATTTTTTTTTTTTGTTGTATTTTTGTATTTTATACTTATTTTATTTTTTATTTATTTTATAGCATTTTATTTTTACTATGTGTTTTACAGTGGATTTACTAATTTTATCTCTTATTTTATTCTTTTTAATCTGTTTTCGACAATTATTTCTTTGGGTGCACATGCTTTGTTCACAAAATGTATGTTTTTGAAACAATAAAGTACTTTTTGAATTGAATTTGAATTGAATAACAAACAATTTGGAATCGAATGAGTTTAGCATCTATTTAATAATTTATTTATTACACTGAATTTACCTTCAGGTCATAACAGAGGCTGATTTAGCAGATTTAACAGCAGAATAAAACCGCCGATAAAAAGTGAACTTTAGAGCAAATCTTTTTTGCAACGCAATCACCAGTTCTTGATTATTTCTTCACAAAAGAATATCTATTATATCAGCCATACAAGCACTAAATTTAGAATTATGGAGAATATTTCTTGATAAATTATTTATTTTGAGCGTCCCGAGTAGATATTAAATTTTAGGGTGTCGCAAGGGAAAAGTAGTGAATTGCACCTTTTTGCAGATGAAAATAATTCAGCAATTATGACATCAATGAAACTGATTTAGAGGTAATTTTGACAGATAATTCACCTTTATAAATCACATTGTTGTCAAAAGTTTTAGAACGGGCCAATGCTCCGATTTTCAAGAAGTAACTCTCTCCCATCTTACAATGGTCATATCAATCGAATTGAAGAGACTCAAAATGTCTTTGCAAAATATATTATATGAAAAACGCATTATTTTTCCTTATATAAATTAAAAATGGAAGAGTCATCTGATGCTTGATGGACTCTGTGGTATATGCAGGCAAATGTGGTCAATCTTAGGATCGCCTAGTCAAAGTCCCAAGCAATTAATGTACATTTTGGTTTTGCCCATTTAGTGAAATTATACACTAACCCAAATTTACACTAATAATTGTTCCGGACTTTGACTGGACAATCCTAGAAATACCCACACATTGGGCATTGCCTTTAATTTAACTTAGGATACATCAGAGCAACACGATCGAGATACTGATAAATGATAATGCATCTGAAGTATTGCTATTAAGATGTCATTATTGTATTCATCTAGGGATCGAAGAAATAACCTGAAATATTTGAAAATTTAGTGAATTTTTTCAAACTTTAATTAAAACTTATCTCATTTGAATTCGACTTTGTGTATACAAAACTAATGATGCTCCTTTTAACCCCTTTTTATTGTATTAAAACGACTAAATCAAAATACGAATAAAACAGTTATCATCATGATTCTTCACATACTTATAATTCCAGTAAATGGGGATCATACAAACCGAAAACGTCAAAAATTATACGTCACCAGTCCAATCTTATAATCCTCCTAGAAATTGTATTAATTATGTCCCCAGCTGCCAAAAATTATATGGCCTACTTAACTTCTAATTTTATTTATTTATGACACTTGACTTAGATTCTAAACTGTCTGAGATAATACAAAGTAGGTTATTAAACGATATTTGAAAAATATGATGCTCAATGTCACAGAAATTGATGCATTGGCATTCTATAGGTGTTAAATACATGATGATTATAATAGAGTATATTGCCATACAAATATGTTATTTTTCAGGCTTCGTTCACCCGTCAGAAATACAAATTTGAAATCAACGATAAATTTCTTCTTGAATGTAACTTTTACATTAAGTGAGGCAACTCAAACTAAGCTTGTGTAGACTGTAAGGAGGTCACTAAATCCAGGTTGTCTTATACCCCCTCGTCCCACTCATTGAGTTCTTCCGTTAACTGATGCTTCGTGAATCTGGATTTTGCATCTTTCCTAGCCAGGTGATCAATCTTGTTATTTTTAGCTAGTGACATTGCCTGTTTATTGAGTTGCCCGCCAGGATTTCTCCATTTTATAGCATGCAACTAAGAAGCGCAACAATCTTTAAATTTTTATAAGTGACAAACGACTATGATGAGGTAACTTAAGTCTACTATATTACAATTTCAGTATCCCATCGCTGTCAAAGAACCAGGCAGGACAATAAGGCCTGCAAACCGACCATACGAAGAAAACTCAGTACTTAGATTTCAAAATGAACTTTCAGCCATCTGAGTATTTGACCATAGGAATTGCTTAGATCCCACTCGCAGTGTCAAAGTCTCATAGATGTGAGGCCAGATATAATATAGATATTGCTTTTGATTGCATCAAAGTCGGGTCTCTGGTGTTGAGACGCCCAGAAAGGTAAGGAAGGCTGATAAAGTTTAAGGTCTAGAAACTGGTCCCAGGAGCTACCTCTGTGATACAATTAAAAACAGTATCATCATGGTTGTTTTAGCACATGCAAAAATTTAAAGAACTTCTTGCCGTAATGCATATATTTTGCATTTATTTCATAGTTTATGCCGAGTTGTATAACTAAAGGATAATTTTTATGACATTATTGATAAAATCAGGGCTGGTTGTTTTAGCACATGCAAAAATTTAAAGAACTTCTTGCCGTGATGCATATATTTTTGCATTTATTTCATAGTTTATGCGGAGTTGTATAACTAAAGGATAATGATAATAATTGTCGATCGATAAATTAAGGGTATTCATTTTTAACGAGATACGGTGAGATCAAAGATTTCGTTAATAGTCAACAGGTGCGTTTCTAATGGCAGATTAAAATGAGGATTATACGAGTTTTATTGCAGGTGATGGATGCCAAGTACGTGTCTGATAAGTAATAAGAATTAGAAATAATTTCGAATGGACTTTGCACCCTTTTTGGCAGCTAAAAGATGGATTAATCATCAATTAATATTAAATCAAAACATTGGACCAATCATAGAAAATGACAGTTGCTAATACATAGCAACGTGTCCACCTTATAGGGCAAGTACACTGAATCATGACTTGAGTGTCCTAATGCTTAAAATTTGAAAATCACTGACAGCAAGATCAAGAATAAACTACTTTAGAATTAGATCAATAAAGCAGTTTGGCAGTGAAAAAAAAAAATGATATTTTAAATCGAATGAAACTTGACAAAATTAATGATATATGGGTAACAATATGTTGTAAATGGTCGTCAGGCTTGTTTAGAAGGGTGGCCAACAGGGATACCACCATTTTCATGAATTTCCCAACCAACCCAGACTGATAATATGGATGGCTTGGTATGGTATGGTATGGTAAGAATAAACTACTTTAGAATTAGATCAATAAAGCAGTTTGGCAGTGAAAACAAAGATGATATTTTAAATCGAATGAAACTTGACTAAATTAATGATATATGGGTAACAATATGTTGTAAATGGTCGTCAGGCTTGTTTAGAAGGGTGGCCAACAGGGATACCACCATTTTCATGCATTTCCCAACCAACTCAGACTGATAATATGGATGGCTTGGTATGGTATGGTATCGTACGTAGAAGGGTGGTTCGGCAAGATTTGTCCTTCAACACGTCGACCACAATGGATCTTTTGTGTATATTCTTCTATTTTATACGAAAATTCCTATCTTCTTTGTAGATCCCCGGTGCCACAAGGGCATTTTCGAGTTGCGGCAACCTTTGGCGAGTTAGTGCCTGATATTCGCAGAGTAAGTGCTCTGACGTTTCAGCCATAGTTTGACAGAATTTCCATTGTTCGTCAATGGTTTTCCCCATTTTCTTGAGGTCGTACCTCCAGGGGCCATGTCCAGTGAGAAGGTCTACGACCAGTTTTGTCCTCAGCTTTTTTGTGTAGTTAGGCGAGTGAGAGATGAGTCTCTTGGCCTGTCTCTGCCCAGGTGCATTGGCTGAATGTGTCTCTTTCCGCCTTATTTCCCAATTTCTGAGTTCATTCATCACGTGTCCTGTAGTGATGCCAGAATGGTTCAGACCCGCAAAAGGGAGCCTGTGCACCATTCCGTGCGAGCTAGTCAGCGGCTTCATTGCCTTCCACACTCTCGTGCCCTGGTACCCACATTAAGGTCAGTCTGTTTCTGTTTTCCAGTTGATCTGCAGCCATCCGACAATCCCACACTAGTCGGGAGTTGATTCTGCTAGATGCTAACGCTTTTAAGTCTGCTTGACTATCTGATAGGATATAGATCTTTGCACCTCTTAGGCCTTTTTTGACACATTCAGAGATGGCTATATTGATAGCATTTAGTTCTGCTTGAAAGATTGTGGGAGTATTTCCTAAAGGTGCAGAGATTCGACACCTAGGTCCGTAAACTCCGGATCCCACTGCTTCTTTCATCTTTGATCCATCTGTGTACCAGACAAGTGATCCCCTCTCTAGTTATTTTAGTATTTCCCCTGTAGTATTGCGGTATTCAATTAGCACTTCAAAGGAAAAATCAAAATGGAGTTTTGTTTCCATTGTATCAGTTGGTTTGGTCATCGCCTCTAGCTGGATGTCCTTCAGAATTTTAAGGTGACCAGTCGGGTTTCCTGACTTCAGTTTTTGTGTAGAGTGACTCTATACGCACTGGTCCAGGCCTCCTTTTCTATGCATATGTGCAGCAGATGGAGGTCAAGTAGGGTTTCCAGAGCTGCTGTGGGGCACGTTTTCATGGCCCCAGACAGGTGAGTCTTTGTACTCTTGTTGGCTTTCGCTGTGTTGTTATTTCCTTTATTTTTACCCACCACAGCAAGCAGACGTAGATTATAATAGGCTTAACAACAGTGTTATAGGACCACTAGATGATGGAGGGTAAATGGTGTATTATTATAAGCACATCAATAAAACCACTACTGACTTACTTAGACAATGATAAAATAAACCCAGAATTACTCTATGGTATAACCGGAGATGAAAAAGTTGGAATATTTTGTCAAATATAAGACCATAGAACCAAAATATTTTTTGTTATCAAATTGATCTTGAATTGGATTTTTGGAACGAACTTGTTTATTCTAAAAAGTCGCATACGTCAAAGTTTCAAAAGCGCATGCTGGAAAAACTTTCTAACCGAGGTAAAAAATAGTGTTACCTAATCAGACTCTGGATGTACCGATTCTATAGCTCCACGACTAGCCAGGCAGATTACCCAATAAATTTGAGTAATTTCTTGTAGCTCGTATAGAAGATACGAGCTTTAAAAGTTTTGGCTAATTTTTTTAGTAACATCATCATTTGTATGTATCAATAAAATATTGCTCTTTAAAAATACATTATTGTTTGTGTACTTATCAATACGAGATATTAACATGCTCACGAACTTGCAACGTACGTTTGTAAAACAATTAATAGCCGGAAGTTAGTGATTGTACTTAGAAACTAATACTTTGCTGAAACTTACTTGACATCTTCAACGAACTTTTCCAATTTCTCGTTAACGGGCACGTCCGTCATTTTCATCTGGATATGTTCGCCGTTTTTCCTTTTGATCTCAGCCACTATCACTTCGGGTCCATACCACCGTTGCATCAGCTCGTCGGTTATCGTTTCAGATATGTTTGCTGCAAACAAAAATATACCGTTGTAATTGAGACAAAAAGCAACTTAAAAACTAATTTACATGCACATGGCCGAAAAATGTTTACAGAGATGGAAGCGCTTGAACTGTGGAGTTTAAATATTCCACGTAAGGATTCTATCTGCCATAATAGTAGACACTACAGCTTTAAAAATATTGAATTGACATTCAAGTGAAAATAAATACGTAGTGTAATAAGGCCCAACATATCTCACTCTTGGTAAATTTGCTAAGAAGGTAGCTGTCATAGATAAAATTATTTCAACAATGACATCTATGGTAAGTAGGTTCCCGATAAAATTGTCAAGAGATGGAAATGGATAAATTGGCCCCTAAGAGGCATCGAGAATGCCGCAACTATATATCTGGTTACAAGGTTAAGAAATCAGGAAATTAATGAAGTATGCTACTTCATTAACATACTAAAAGTGATTTTATTATATTCCAAGGGATCGGGCACTTCGCTGTGTCGTCGAGTCCCAAAAACTTTCCTTTTCACAGCATAAAATGACACTTTTAACATAAGTAGCAAAAATATCCGTAATTATTTACTTACTAATGATTCCAAAATGCCACTTTCTGAGAAGATGCAAATTCATTTGAGTAATCAACTGGCTATTTTTGGGATTTAAGATTAAGAGACAACTCTTGGAGAGTAAACACGTTATACAGTATCGAGAGTTCGTTCACTTTTTATTTACAGCGAATATATCAGGTATATTTATGAAAGTACGGGATGAAAGTCGAAATTACTTTCTTTTTGGGTCACCGCTGACCTCATCGTTATTGGATACTTAAATAACCTTTATCCATTACAATTAAAAATAACTTGTATTACAGGGATATTCCGAGAGCGCAGGATTGAACTTGGCAGACTTATGTGTCACGATAGACAAGAACCGAATAAAAGCTTTGACGACTTCCAATATTGGTATCAATTGATCTTTCGGTCAATAATAGGGTTTTCACCATACTATTAAATTTTATGTGTTTTATTTCAATATATTTTTAGAACTGCATTATGAATCACCCTTTATAACTACTGATCGATTGCTCCTTACTACCAACCCTTACTACAAAATACTTGGATTGGTACAAAAATTCTTCACATGGAAGGAATACACTGACAATGGGGAATAAGACGTCGACAGCAAAATGGGACCTGGACACCAAAAAGAAGAAAATCGTCAACCATTTTAGCAATTTTAAGTGCTTTACTTCAAAATATTTTTTCGCACAGCACTATGAATCACCCTTTATAACTACTAATGGATTGCTCCTTACTAACAACCCTTACTGGAAAACACCTGGATTGGTACACAAATTCTTCAGTTGGAAGGAATAAATCGTCAGCTGAAAAAAGAAGAAAATCACTAACCATTCTAGATTTTCAAAGGTTATTTCCCACATGGCCAAGCTGGGAGTCAAAGAACCAATTGAAATCAGTGATCACAGCAGTACCTACGTCCTCTACTAAGCCATATCTGCAGCTAAATAACGAACATCACTCAAACATTAATGATTAGGGCTACAACAACGGCATTATCGAAACCATCTTTAAAACCATGATGCATAACGACTAGGATTGCGGCTACCAATTCAACACATGGGTTTAATTTTCAAAGCGGTACGTTTGTTCGTAATAATATAATTAGCGATTTTTTTTAAATTCCAGCATTTCTCTTGACGAATATAACTCAACCTTACATATAACTGGATAAATTTCGCCTGTATGCTAACTTAAGCATTGCTGCCTTTAACACCAGCAAAAAAATCATCACGCTTTTGTTCTAGTGTTTCGCGCACTTGCTAGGCAAATGCAAAATTTATCCGGTAGTAAAATATACGGTCTTGTTATATTATATATGACAAATATAGATGTAACGTAGCACGTAGGTACATATTACAGTCAACATCTCAATTCATCTCGTTCCATAAACATAATCCCTTTTTAAGTAATAACAATTTATTATTGATAACTTGTTTGTTTCAAATAAAAGACCCACGCAGTCTACATTGTAAATCAATGCAATCTCAAGTTAACAAAAATGTTTTTCTAATAAAGATATAATAACAAAACAAAAATTTTGTTTTGACAAATTGAAATTGATATTGATAACAACACACTTAAAAACTTATACGTAGTTTTCAAGTGCGGATGATGGTATGGGAAAAACAAAAAAATAACTTATAAAACTTTCCATTTCATCGAGAAAGACGAGTGCCAAATTAATATTGATTTGGACGGTCCAAGTGGCTTACCGAAGCATTGCTTATATGGATTCGTTGAATATTGATGAATACAATGGGTAAAATAATACAAATACGTTGACCCTTATGAAATAAATGTGCTTGATATTGACCCCATCTCCTCCACATTGTTTTTACTCTCCTGCTCCTGTCTCTAACTATGTGCGCATGCTAAATATGTGACCCATAATGGACAAGTCATATTTCGTATTGTTTTTCATAAAACCCTTTGCGTCACAAAAGAAATATTTGCCAGATGATTTTATAGATGAGCTGTTATGTCTAAAATGGAAAGGACAGAAAGATGCCTGTTTATTTTTTTAACAAATTGCTATGGTCCCGAAGATGCTGTTACAACTAGTCAAAGAACTAAAGATGGTACGTTGGAACAAGAAAATTACCCAAAGCTGTTGTCGATTACATTAAACAAATGGGCTCCGCTGATAAGGCGGACATACTCAAAAATGTTACGTCATTGATCAGAAAAGTAAACAGTGATACAACAGAATAGTTTAGCACTTTCTTGATACTATAGTGGTAAAAGCCTACTTATATTTCAAAAAAGTGTTTCGCTATAATTCCAAATTGTAGTACGATTCTCTAAATATGATCGGACAAGTGTTCAATAGAGTGGTTTAAAGCAATGATGAATTTAGAGGTGCTACGCATTATAAAACCTAACATTCGCAAAGCTCTACCACATATGCGTTGAACATGCTGACTAAAAAGCAATTTGGTATCAAAGAGAACTTCTAAATTTTTAATGAAATAATCAAACCACTAACTCTTCTAAATTGAATACATTTACATTTGTACACATTTAATATTATTTTATTTCCAGCCTTATAAGTACCCCGGACTAGATGGAAGCTACCCAGTTCTGTTGCAGAAAGGGCAGGATATACTAATGCCACACATCTGCAAGATACTCAGAGCATCCATAGCGGGGGGTCACACGCCATCGGTATGGCAAAGATCGTATTTTTGCCAAAAATAGGCAGAACACCTGACCAAACGCCAAAGTCATACAGATCAATAAGTCTACCTTCATTCCTGCTTAAAAACTAGTCGATCGATATATCCGCGACAAAATTCTCTCAACAAAACCCCTTCACGAGCGTCAATATGCGTACCAACCAGGAAAGTCTACAGATTTGGCCCTGGACGATTTAAATAGACTCCTGATGAAGGCAATAGATAGATAAGGGAGTGGACTTGCCACCTTTCTGGACATAGAGGGTGCTTTTAACCGCGTTCTAGCCAACCAAATCGCTGGTTAAGGCATTCAAACACAAAGAAATTCCCCCCAATCATCTGCAACTGGATTCAAACAAACCTAAAGTATAGGACAATAACTTACACCATAGGTGCGGATACGGTTACGGTGCGGGTGGAGAGGGGCTGCCCCCAAGGAGGGGTTCTATCACCACTACTGTGGGTCATTCTGGTATATAGTCTACTAGACAAGGTGGAAAATGAACGATACTTCTGCCTATGCTACGCAGACGACTTAGTCATAGTTGTCAAGGAAAGGAACATGGGCTATGTTTCAATAAGAGCACAAAAAGCCTTGAATATAGTAAGCAAATGATGTGAAGAGGAGGTTCTATCGGTTAATCCGCTGAAAACCACAATAGTCCAATTTACAAAGAAAAGAACATTAAAGGATCTGAAAAATCCAATGCTCAGCGGGATAACAATTCCCTTTTCCAAGGAAGTTAAATACGTAGGTGTCACTTTTGACCAACGTATGCCTTGGAGACCGCATCTTAGCAAGGTCAATCAAAAAGCAATAAAGGCAGATGCAGACGACTTTCCACGAGAAACTGGGGGCTGAGCCCCGAATTGAATCTCTGGTTGTACAAAATGGTGGCAAGGCCCATGCTAACCTATAGCTCTATAGCCTGGGGCATAAATGCCACGTAAACAGATGCAATCAGGCAGCTAGAAGCCCGGCATGTCTGTGCGTCTCGGGGTCGATGAGAACAACCCCAACTGCAGCACTGGATGTCCTACTAAATCTACCACCATTACATATCTTCATACAGGGAAACATAAGAATGGTACAATACCGGCTCAAGCAAGGCAACAAGCCCATCATCGAATGGGAAAGGCCCACAAGCTGGAAACTAGAGGGCAGCGAGGAGATCAAGTATCTCTTCGAAATACTATCAGACGAAACAACCTCCTTCTATGGGTTTGACAGATCCTTCTCAATAGCAATTGTAGGCAGAAAAGAACGGGAGGGGGATCTCTTATAAAAGCGAACCAAGCATGGTATACCGACGGCTCTAAGACCAGTAAAGGGGTGGGAGCCGGGGTCCACGGACCAAGGTCAAATATCGCCATAAACATGGGCAGTCAAGCTACAGTGTTCCAAGCAGAGTTCGCGGCAATTCAAAACTGCGCCATGGAGATAGAGAAATTGAACATTAGAAAAAGGAGGGTAGCCATATACTCCGACAGTCCGCATTAATAGCAGTTTGTGCACACAAGGTCAGATCTGGACTTGTTCAAGACTGCATAAGTGCCCTTGAAGAGATCGGTCCTAACAATAAGCTCACCATTGCGTGAGTTCCGGGACATGAAGGCCATCAAGGCAACGAAGAAGCCGACAAACTTGTAAATAAAGTTACGTTGGGATCTGAGTTCTACTGCGGGATAGCAGAAAGTCTTCAAAACAGTAGTTAAAAGCTGGGCAACTACAGGCCAAACAGTTCATAAAACACGGCTCCCCAAAATTCACCGCAGATCTACTTAAGATGAGGCGCAAGACGATAAGAATATTAGTGGGTCAGCTGACGGGACACTGTAGAATGAACAGACACATGAAAAATATCGGCCTGACAGATAATAGCCGTTGCAGGTTCTGTCAGGAGGAGGAGGAAACTCCAAAAAACGTGTGGTGCGAGTGTGAGGCTCTCTGCAGGCTCAGGTATGCAAGGCTAGGATAGACCAAACCAGGACCTGCAAGATACATGGAGAAGCCGGTACTCCATTTGTGGAGTCTGATTAGGAAAACCAGACTGGAGGAGGCCCTCTAAGCATGGTTCGGAGTGCTACAATAAACATGCATAGGTTGCAGTGGCAGAGGCAGGTACCAGCGCCAATTACCTTCAATTCTATTTTAACTATTGTTGTTGTCACATCATAAAGGAAATCTGCCCAAATCCTGTGCTACACGAGGTTAATTATCCTTTCATTTGATTAGCAGAAAAAAACTTTTAAACCATCAGCATATAACAATGTCTTGAAATTAACAAAACAACTCGTATTTATAAAGATACTGAAAAGGAGTAGAGTCAGACGTGCATCCTGAGGGATAGCAGACGTTACTCCAATCATCCTAGACAAAACACCATCAATCCGAACCTGCTGCCTTCTGTTCTTTAGACAAAAGCATCATATCACCATGTATGCCATAATGAGCAAGTGTATGTGCTAAGAATATTTTGGAAATTGACATGGAGTTAACGACTAAGTTATTATCACCATTGCTCTTAAAAACAGTCATCAAAAATGATAGATTCCCGATTCCAGAAATTGCTCAAAAAGCAGCCAAAGGAACCTTGCTAAAGTCCATTCGAGTTCTGACCCTTGGTACCAAATCAATGCCATTCAATATGTCCAAAGCCTCAAAAACCCGCACTCTGAATGTACCCAGGATAACATCTCTTCTATATAAATTTAGCATGGGAATGCCCTTGCAATGGGTGCTCATTCTCTGATGAAAAATAAGCAGCAAAGAAATGTACACGCTCTTGCTCATCAGGGCTAATTGAGTCGTTATATTTCCTAACAAAATTCCAAAAATATTTAGGATCAGATATTATGTTTGATTCGACTTTCTTAATTGAATTGTCATAGCATAGCCTAGACCCAGACTTGGTAGGTGAGGAGTCGTTCGGCAAGATTTGCCCTTCAACACGTCGACCCCAATTGATCTTTTGTGTATTTCCTTCTATTTTACACGAAAATTTCCTATCTCCTTCGAGAATCTCAGAATATTTCGAGGGTTGAGCTTTTGTAGAGCCTCCGATGCCACAAGGGCATTTTCGAGATGCCTAAACCTTTGGCGACACATTGTCCGACATTCGCAGAGTAAGTGCTCTGACGTTTCAGCCATAGTTTGGCAGAATCTGCATTGTTCGTTAGTGGTTTTATCTCATTTTCTTGTAGCTTGAGAAGCTTTTATGTAGTTAGGCGAGTGTGTTGACCTGTCTCTGCCCAGGTGCATTGACCCAATGTGTCTCTTTCCCCCTTTATTTACCAATTTCTGAGGTCATTCATTACGTGTCCTCTAGTGATACCACAGAATGGTTCAGGCCAGCAAAAGGCAGTCTGTGCCTATTCCGTGTGAGCTGGTCAGCGGCTTCGTTGCCTTTGACACTATCGTGCCCTGGTATCCACATTAAGGTGAGTCTGTTTCTGTTTGCGAGTTGATCGGCTGCAGATCAACTCGCAAACAGAAACAGACTCACCTTAATGTGGATACCATGGATCCGACAATCCCACATTAGTCGGGAGTTGATTCTGCTAGGAGCTAGCGCTTTTAAGGCTGCTCTATTATCTGATAGGATATAGATCTTTGCATCTCTTAGACCTTTTTGGCACATTTAGAGATGGCTATATTGATAGCATTTAGTTCTGCTTGAATGATTGTGAGAGTGTTTCCTAAAGGTGCAGAGATTTGACGCCTAGGTCCGTAAACTCCGGAACCACTCCATCTGTGTACCAGACAAATGATCTCCTCTCTAGTTCTGTTAGTCTTTCCCCTGTGCTATAGACCCAGAATTACAAAACTTTCTTAGATTACTAAATATTACGTAGTCCTCAAGCAACTGTGATTCCATAAAGCATCTATGAGTGGCCCGCATCTATGAGCTTTTATTTTCTGCTATATCAGATCCTTGAGTTCAATGACAAACTATAGTTGGAACTTATAGCTAATTTTATTACTTTCTTTGAGACATATATTTCAAAATAATCAGAGAGAATCTCATAGAAAAAAAATACATAATTGTCAATGGTATGGACTAGGATTTCATCCCAAATTAAACAAAGCGGAGCATCGCTTGAACGCTGAAAATCACAATCAAACATTACGCACTCACCTTGAGACGCCTTTTCATAATTTAATGCAAACGAACTCAGCATTTATCTTGAACTTTTTCCAGTAGAGACATTTTCAAGACTCTAGATGAGTTGACCATTTTAGGAATTTTATCTTACCCTCCTTTTTCTCGAGGTAGAAACACGCATAAATTGTACTGAGGCATTAATTGCAAATAGCGAACTACGTTCATTCGCTTTGATGATTTCGAAATTAATATTTGAGCTGAACGTCTGATCAATCGTATACTTAATTCCTTTGACAATTTGAGCGAGCATAATTTTAGGTACTTTCCTATATTATGCTTGCTATTACTCTATAGTCAAAAGTTAAAGCCAGGAACACCTTTTTCCTGGTGATTTGGAGAATCCAGTATTTAATTTGTCTGTACAATTTGCCAATTTTAAACAGGCAAAATACAACACACTTGGTTAAGTGTTGAAAATTGACATTGCATATATTTAGAGTGGTTTTATATGGGTTTAATTTAAAGCGCAAAAAACGAGATGCCTCATTGCGTTTGACCTTTAGTTTTAATAAAAAAAAAAAAAATAAAATAAAATAAAAAAAAAATTCATAATTTAAAAACCCCATTGATATGACCTTCTTCCACCACAAGTGATTTCAAAACTGCCATGTGATTGGGAGTTGTCTTTTCTCGGAACTTTATCTTACCCCACTTTGTCAGCACTACGATATATTTTGCTTTATCTAACTAAAAACCAGGATATATCTAACAAAAGCCGGGGGTCTTGGAAATTTAATTTATATTAACGAATAAATTACAAATAGCGACCTATGTTCATTAGCAAGCAGAACCTGGGTCGATTTTGACCTCTACCGCGCTGAGAGACATAAATATTATGAATCGTTCCCATCTCCTTATTTTAATTCTAAACAATAACTTAATTATATTATATAACATTTTAACAGCGAAACTATCCTTGTTTATCAAACGATGATAGATTTTCCATTAAAATATTTAATTGCTTACTATATAAGTTTAGAAGATAATATAGCATTTTCAGTCATGGTTTAAAATAGGCATGGCACTATATCCCACCAAATTTAAACAACTTATCTATATTTACGTAACACGCCAATGATGATAAGATCTAGATTTAAAAAGGATAAAAAAGTGTAGTAATTAAAAAACTGGGGCTTAAGTTTATCAAGTTCCATGAAAAACAAGTTGTTTACTCAAAAATAATCATTAATTATTACAGAAATGAATATGATGATAACGTTAGTCAGTGGTGCTCCACTATAATTTTGTTAATGACAAATAATCTAGAGTTAGATTTCTATCCATCTGTGAAAGACAGTAACACTGTTACTGTTCAATTTAAGCGATGAACAATCAGTAACCGAACAAGTACCAAAAAAATATATAGAGCATCTTACTCTCTGGTAAAAATCCAAATCAAGAAACCTAAGAAAAATTACATTGACAAAGCATCACAGTAAACTGACAATAGGTGGTGATATATAATTATTGATTTCACATGTGCATTGAGCAGATGTCTAGATAATCTAGAACAGTTCAGAGACTGGCGTGGGTGGGAATTACGAGTGCTACGAGACTGACTGGTTTGCCATCCCTTCACCGATTCCTGACACATGAAGATTTGAAGTCTGCCAATAACAGCTCAAGGATGATTGTGCGGAACTCTTAACCAGGAGGGTCAACATACTGCCCACCATCAGATCAAGCAGACCCCTCCGATATCACGTACCCGACAGGGATAAGTGGTTGGGGCTGAGCAGGTGTGTATGGAGATACCATAGACGCGAGACAAGCTTTCGCCCATGTCTGCATCTGATCCTCAAATGTGGGTACGAATACCTGTTAAGAGCCTTCATATGGAAGGACATTTACATTTGCCCGGACAGTAGAGCTGTTCTTACGGCTCTCGAGTCTGACAAAATTCAACCTGCACTGATGTGTGAGTGTAGGCCTTGGCCGCGTATACTAGAATCAGTCTCGTATGGGTCTCGGGACACTCGAATGTTCCGAGCAATTACACGACAGAGTTCTCGAATGCGTCCAATCGTACTGAACCTATAACAGCTGTGTCCTACAGTACAGTCGCTGCTATCCCTAAAACGCAATTAATGAGAAAGCCAGGGATCTGTGGAGAGTACTCAAGGAATGAAGCAGGCTAGGCTTCTCTCGAGGGACCCAGCGCCTGGTAGGGAGAACACCTTCATGGCTTTGAAGAGGAGTGCTTGAAGTTTGTGGCATTTGCACCACTGCGAATCGTATAAGATCCGGATAACAGGTGGTGCACTCATGAGGTTACAGACTGTCCAGCGTTGGCTAGAGTAATAGATGTTTGGAAGCTGCATGCCGAATCCGGAGGACATAAAACAGATCCAGCTGGGTGCCTTCGCTTGGGAGGCCATCGACATATAAGTGGGTGCACAATGGGCCCAGACATGTGGCTTACGTACAAAGGATATTACTGCCGCGTTATATAGTTCATTCATTCAATTTCCTAAAGCATTAGCGTTATTATGCATCAATCCAATCTATCCTGACCTATGGACCTCTTATATGGGAGAAACTCTAATCATTTAGTTCTAAGGAGTATGCATGGGTTGCCATTTGGAACATCAATTCGTCCTCGTATTCAAACAGTGGTTGTTAGTCTGTAAGCGCAGGAAGGACCATATCTTCCCCTCATGAGCTCCTTTACATTCAATTGCCAATTAAAGACCCTGCTTGCTGAAAGTCATTTCTGCTCCCTCTAGGTATTCTTTGTATTTCACCTTTAGGTGATAGGTTTTCTTGTAGTTTATTTATTTTAGGTTGTTTTCTTCAAGGTCATTTTATTTATAGCTCATAACTGTTAATATATTACCATTGTATCTTTTAAATTGTTACCTTAGGTCCTAAATGATAGAATGTTTAAGGATTTTGATATTTATGGCAGTCCTGATGATGCCGAAATACTTCAGAATGATTCTTTACGAATTGAACATTTGAACAGAGATGGCTCTTCATGCTCAATATGTGAAAAATTCTATTGTTTCACTTAGTATATGGCAAAGCAAGAATTTTACTCAGTATGTAAAAGGAATAATCTCATTCAATATTAAGTAGTTCAATGTTATATTCGAATTTTTCCAACATGAGTAAAACATGTTACATTCATTGTAAATAAAATGTATAAACGATTGCCATAACATAAAAATAATATTCATGTATTGCGATTAGCTGAAACATATTTCTGCGCCACTGATTATTCTGTAATTAATAATGGCTTATAGTTTAATATATAACATTATTTTTTTCACTTAGGCTTTGATAATATTTTATCGCAGACAGCTTGGCACTTACAATCAATCCAGTAATGATATAAAAATGTCTTTAAAGAAGAAGCAATTTGCAAATTTCCTAAATATTGAGTAGGCACTCGAAAAACGTGCGTTTATTATGCTTAATCTAAGGAATTATTTTAATTATAGCTTATAGGCACGTAAATGTTATACATCACCTTGACTGAATTACAATGGAACCCTTGAATATATGATCATCAAATTTGTAGATATTATAAACGAATACCATGTTTTTGATGTGCTTTTAATATTTATTTATTTATTTATTAGCAGCAGTAGTACAAATATAAATATAGTATTCATGAAAAAAAGAAAAAGTACAATTTTCATACAAAAGTGAAATTGAAGGAACAATATCATATATCCAAATAAAGTCTATATATTATATTTGATTAAATTTCAAATTACGCGTGTTACATTCAATGTAATAGTTTCAGTAAGAATCACATATTATAACTACCTCGTACTGGCCATTTTTCTACTGTCAAAGAAACTTAATACTCCTTTTGATGACCCCCGGGAGCAATCACAACTTATTTACAGGGTGCCTTATTAAGAAATCCATCGATCAATTATTGACAAATTATAATTAGAAAAAAATATGAAATTTTAGTCGATAGCGGTTACATTTTGAAGATTATAATAGAAGTAGATGCCAACTTGCTCATTTTAAGGTGTGTATCCACCAAAAAATCATTGCGAGCAAACGTTTGCAACTGCGTTCTGTTCGCAAACAACTGTACCCAAAAAAGCAAAGCGCACACACAAACAAGAAATCCCTTTGATGTGCCGACACCACTCGGAACACGACCAAATGATTGCAAACGTTTGTTAATGCGCGTGATATACGTCTCCACCAAACAAATATTGAGTTTGTAAACAATCGCAAACGTTTTGCGCGCTTGATGGGTACGCACGTTTACATAGGCACTCTATTATTCTTTCATTTGGGGAGTTTACGCATAATTCTAAACACATTTCATGTATAATATCCTATACCTAAATCTAACCGTTTTTTGGCAAACCTCAAATTTTATACCAATTTTTATCTTAATTATTTAATTTGGGCTGATTTCCTTGTAGCAGGGCACCTGCTAGACTTCGTATAATAAATATTAATGAAGAACAGTCAAGCCATTTTTTTTTAACTGGAGACTAATTTATAATTGCTTTTTCATATTTATGAAGAACGTGATAAAGTAATTTCAAGAACTAGCACTAGAAGCTTGCTACGATGGGATCAGATCTCTATGAAGATATTTTCGACTCTTCCCACCAGAGCACTAAAAGCACTTGCAGATGCAATAAAAGCTTCATTTTCTACTAACACATTTTTCCTATATGTCTGAAACGAGCAGTGATTATTCCTCTACATAAGGGTGGTGATCATGACAGTCCATCTAATTTTCGCCAAATAGCTCTTCTGCCTGCAATGTCTAAAGTCGTTGAGAGGTTGGTGAAAGTTAGAATGATTTCTTTCTTGAACTGGTTTAATCTCTTGAGTCCTATGCAGTTTGGATTCCGAGAGACAAAGAGCACTGGAGATGCTGTATTTGACCTTCTACAATCAGCTTAACTCTGGTGAGGCTGCTGCCCTGTGATGTCTCCAAAGTCTTTGCAGGTATGGCTTTAGAGGCTCTTCCTTGTGCCGGTTCGAAACCTACCTATCGGGTCGTGTTAAGAGTGTCAATTTCAAGGGCTGTTGTTCAGATGAGCAAAACATTTATCTGGGTGTCTTCCAGGGCTCTGTCCTGAGGCTTATTCCTTTTATATATTAACGACTTGCCTCTATTATCAATAAGAGGAGAGGTAATTATGTTCGCCGACGATGCCACCATTGTATGGCATTAAAAATATGTAGGACAGCTAAAAAGGATCTTGGACACTGACCTAATTAAGGTTAAGGACTAGTTTGATGAAAACCATCTCAGCCTTAATGTTTCTAAAACTAACTTATTAGGTCTTAAGTGGTTTATGGATAATGTATTTTTACAAGACGAGCCCATCCAGGCACAATATTCTAATTACTACAATTATACTGAACTCAAGTTCCGAGAACATATTATTAGTTAGTGGTAGAGTTTCTTCTGGTTGCTATGATATCAAAAAATGTAGATTTTCACATAACAAAAAAATGCTTACTATGCACTTTTTGTCCTTCAAAAGAGGGCAGTTAGAACCCTTTGTGAAGTAAGTCTTGCCGTCCGCATTTTTTATAAGATATAGGATATTGACGCTCCACCCTCTATATATCCTACAAACGGCAAGTATTGCTTTTGTCATAAGTAATTCTTTTGGAACACGACTCACTTACACCTTCCAGCTGCCCATTCCACACTCTGAGCAGTTTTTCCTCCGCCGGAGCTTTACTTTTCACTTTTCCGCCGGCGGAG
>MU184215.1:39393-133029 GCA_016904865.1 Pissodes strobi
TTATAAACCCAAAGAGAGCTGTTTAATTTTTGTTTTACGTTTAGTTGATGGTGTTTTTGTATTGAGGATAACTTGCATTTATTTTGAGTTTATAAATCCAAAAAGAGCAGTTTAATTTTTGCTCTAGGTTTAGCTGTTGTTGTTGATTTTTATTTTGTCCAAAAATTAGAATTTATTTTTATTTTATAAACCAAATGAGAGCTGTTAAATTTTTGTTTTAGGTTTAGTTGATATTGTTTTTTATTTTTTTTCCAAAGATTAGGATCTATTTTCATTTTATATAATTTGCATTTATTTCGATCTTATAAGTTCAAAGAGAGCTGTTTAATTTTTGTTTTAGGTCTAGTTGTTGTGTTATGGTTTTTTACGAATTTAAATAATATGCGTAATACAATTGTTTTGGGAATATTTTGCCCCCCCCCCCTCCCCCGCGGTTCCGCGTCCCGGAAATGACAAGGGCGCATCGGGGAACCCTAAAAGAGTTGCCGACGAGCAATTATATTGCACATTTGCCATTTCGCCTAGAATGTCTCCACATTCAATGTGCAGAGTATATTGAATCAAATAAACTCTTCACTAACTGTCAATTTGGCTTCCGTAAAAACAGAAATACTGTACAGGGTATTCAAAACTTGGTATCTTATGTGAACGAGGTCTCTGAGACAAAGGATTACGGCTCTGTAATGTTTTGTGACCTTAGCAAGGCAATTCGACTGTCTGCCATAGCATTCTCCTGAAAAAACTTATGTATCATCCAAAGGGTCTTAAGCATATTAAGTCTTATTTGAGTAACCGCATCCAAATTGTGGGGTGTAAGTAAGAAGGAGTATTACGGTAGGGGTGCCGCAGGGCTCCATTCATGACGTACGTCTGTCTGGCATGGGGCCATGCTCCCCAGAGTTGGAGAACGTTCGCCCTGCAGCGAAGGGTGGTGCGGGTCGCTGCGGGATTGGGATACGAGACGACATTACCGATTTGGGTATATTGACTTTTTCCTTGTGTTACGTACTTGAAAATGTTCTGTACATAAAGAATAACCCTGCTAAGTCATATAGAAATACACATGAATATGATACCCGAAATAAGAACGACTGTGTTGTACAATACTGTCGACTTAGACGTAGTCAAAATGGCCCTGGGTATCTGGCAGGGAAATTTTATAACAGGCTGCCAGCGGGTGTGAGGGAGTTGCCGGCAAAGCAATTTAAAAAGGCCTATACAGATCTTTGATTTAAAAAAGCAGTATATAGCTTGCATGAATTCCTGAATTGTGATCTCAATGTCGTGTAGTTTTTTTTTATTTTTACTGTTTGTAATATGTTCAATGATACTGTTATTTGCAAATTTTATTTTAATGTGTCTATTAACATTGCATTCGATGCTCTATATTTTATACTTATATCACTTATATACTGACATCAATAAATTATTGTATTTGTACTTGTCCCTTGTACCACCATAAAGATTATGATCAGGTATCATAATTGGTTTTAAAGCACCGCTATAAATTACCACCCGATAAAACGATTTTAGCCAGTGTTGTCCGAACGCGTCTGGAGCAAAGACATTGAAATCAAATGTTTTTGGTCTGAAGTATGTATTAGGTAATTTATCAATCGCAACTTTGACGGACATTTTAGCTCTTATTACCAATTGTGTTGGGGAAATACCCCAACATGTGTAATAACTTTCGTTTTTCACCGTATAGTTTGATAACACCTTGTATGACCGTAGTATGAATGAGCCATAACTAAACTCCTAATAGATTTATTTCGCCACAGGTAAACAGCAAATTTATGCATTTAAAGCCTTGTATTTAAAGTTACTTCTTAGTCCGAACCTGGATTGTCGATATAATAGATTCCGTTATATGCAACAGCAAGTTGTCACTCCGTCAAGGAAATCGTTATTAATCGTTCTCAATTTAATATATCTTTGTCTCCGTCAATGTTGTGTAAACAACAATATGTCAAATAAAGAAAGAACATGTTCTACCCTCTCAAATACATCCGGTTCTGGGTAATTTCCCGCTTTATTTCTCCCTGCCGCGCCCGTAGGAAAATTAGATTTTAGTGCCTTACAACCACTCAACCGTGATGCATCGATCCTAGTCATCGCTCTGCATGAATTTGGCGCCAAGTACATCTGCCCAGTCGCAGCCCTGTTTGACGCCAAGATATTTAGTAGTTTTTCTCATTTTGATTGCAGATATCTGTACTCTCTGTTCGCTTTGTCCAAGCTTGGATAAAGAACTCTTTTGGGCGTTTTAACGCATTATCTAGAGACACGTAACGTCTCTGCTGTTGAAGATAGAAGAAGGTAAAATGGCGGATGGAAATTTGTAAGTAGACAAATGTATTACTGTACTCAAGATCCGAATTAAATGTTCGAAGTCTTACGATAAATGCTTGAAAGTATGTAATACCGAAAATACCTGTTTCAATTCACACCCTATGAATAAAACCCGCACCACTTTATTTTAATACAGTTCACTAATTAAAGTAGTTAATTATAAAGTTAATTACCACCCCCACCTTTTTGGCCATAAATGATTTAAGAAATAATTGTTTATCCCGACCAAATTGTATTAGACAAGCAGTTGATGACGAACTTTTGTAGTTCAAATTTGTTTTCATCAAAAGGCCTGCCCAGTAGACGTTGAGAAAAGGATGATAATTTCTTTAATCTGTTTTCCATGTTTATTTTTTTAATATACAGGACCAAAGTTGTAGTGCTGGTGCTTGTATATAGGTACCATATCAAATCTTTAAATTTGTATAACATATTGAGCATAGTCCACTAATATATTAACATTCTTTACAGACCTACGGCATGGAGTAAAAATGCGGTGCTGTGATTGGTGTTCTGAAGGTCAGGGGAAGACAATTAAAACTGGGGAGAATTTAAAAGGATAATGTTAACTCTTCATGCATGGCCCTCCGCTCTCTCTGGGGCGCAACCAAACAAAACTAACCCACATTTAAAAAATAAAATAAACAAATATAACTGTTGGGGAAACATCCCAAGATGTGTATAACATCGTTTTCACCGTATAGTTTGGTGATAACACTCTGTATGTCCGTAGTATGATTGAGCCGGATTAAACTCCGAATAAATTTATTTCACCCCAGGTAAACAGCAAATTTGTGCATTTAAAGCAATGTATTTCAGCTACTCCTTAGTCCGAACCTGACTTGTCGGTATAATAGATTCTGTTATATGCAACAGCAAGTTGTCACTCCGTCAAGGAAATCGTTATTAATCGTTCTCAATTTAATATATCTTTGTCCGCAGTCAGTGTTGTGTAAACAAAAATATGTCAAATAAAGAAAGAACATGCTTCTACCCTCTCAAATGCATCCCCTCCCGCGCATTTTCCCGCTTGATTTAAAAATTTGATTTTAGTGCCTGATGAACACTCATTCGTGATGCAACAGTCCAGTCACCGCTCTGCATAAGATTGGCGTCAAAAACAAAAAGCCCCTGTCGCTGCTCTGTTTGACGCCAAGATGTTAGTTGTTTCAAAATTAAAGTTTTAGTCGAAAAAATAAGTAATAAAGTAGTAGTACAATCGTTCACTCGAACAGAAGTTGTAGCTCCGTTGCTGCCAAAATCTTTTGGGCCATTTTTTCATTTTTTTGCACAGATATTTAGGGAATATTTGCTGTCTCTGTTCTCCTTGTTTTAACACATTTTCTCGAAGACAGAAACGCCATAGCGTCTCGTCTCTCCTGTTGCTGTTGTAGGACAGAAGAAGGTAAAATGGCGGATGGAAATTTGTAGTTAGAGAAATCCATTCCGGTACTCACTCAAGATTCGACACAAATGTTCGAAGTCTTATATCCCTGGCAAAGGTAAATTGAGAGAATCGAAGAAGACGGAAAGTACAAGGTATTTGGTGTGAACCGAAAGGCAGTTAGTTGAAACAGAACGTTAATTAAATTCAGCAAAGAAAGAAGTTCTTATAAAATTTAAATAATCAAGAAGTTTAGTTACACATTTGATAATAGTTAACCGAATGGACAGTATCTATTTAGTTTTATGTGTGAAAGGATGAATGCTTGTATATATTTATCATATTTAATGTAAAGTAATTCTAACATTATTAAAGTACGTAATACCTAAAATACAATTCGCATCCTATGAATAAAATTCCGACCACCCTATTTTAATACAGTCCACTAATTAAAGTGGTTAATTATAAAGTTAATTACTACCCCCACCTCTGTGGTCGATACATGATTTAAGAAATAATTGTATTGTTTATACCGACCAATAACCTTACTTTTTTTTAAATGTCTTGCCATCGACGCGACGCGACGGACGGGAACCGAACGCCCGTATCACCAGCACAATTCACTGGACCGTAGACAAAGTGAAAGTGACGTATATTTTAACCCTTTAACCTTAAACCAACCAATCAGAAGAGGCTAATATAACATAGTACCGTAGGTCTGTAAAGAACGTTTCATCTTGTATGAGAATAAAGATTTACTTTAGTTTGGGACAGTGTTTGTGGGGTTATTACTGGTCACTGCCATCTAACAAGACACATGAGCCTAATGGGCCTTGAGCAAAGCGCCTTGTGCTGGGGACGCATGGAGGAGGACGAAACCCCTCTTTCATTATTACCTGGACAGTCTTGGATAGAGAGTGGATTGGAGGTGGGGCTAGTGGTTTAAAGGAAATCTGGGGAAGCAACAAGAGCCTTGCGGGCCTATCAGTAAGGTCATTTGACCTACTAGTACTATTACTTGGGACAAAACATTGGTTTTGATCCAAATTTCCTATTTTGTCCGGTTCAAAAGTTCCATTATTTAGGCCCGCGCTATATAAGCACGAGAGGTTTGTTAGATGCTAAATATATTAACGTCAATTCTAGTAGACCACGATTCCGATTGCTATTGAACAATATGTTCAATACCATAAGAGTGGAAGAGGAGGAATAAATACACTTTTCAACTTTTTGTAAGTTATAGTGGGCAAATACTTCATTATACAAATTATCTTTGCATATGTCGTTCCTGGTCCCAAAAAAATTTTTTTTGACAAGCAACAGTAAGAGGAAAATATGGCTAAGTGGAAATATTGATTCCATTGACAACATGAATATATAAACAACCTCTTGAAAGATTAATTTCAATTATTTTATATAAATAAGCATACTCGTATATCTAAACAACCTAAAATTTTCATTGTTCGAATGTTATACATTTTCATAAACGTAACGCAATTAATTAAATGAATAGATAATAAACCAGTCAGTTCTGGATTGTACTCACGGTAAGAGCGTGTTCATTTTATATTACTTAGAGCGATAAACGAAATATGTTTAAGTCTAAAAAGCAACGAGGAAATTCATTCGCAACTTGAATGCAAATTTTGTGGAAGCTTTGGGAGAGGGATGGTTAATAAAAATATATATTTCCAAACAATAGATGGCGGCAAGAGCTGAGAGCATGCCCAATAATCTATAATATCCACCAGGAAGGGATATAGAATCATCGTTAAAACAAAAGCTAATATTTTGAGTCCTATGGCGATTCAAAGAATTGAAAATAGTCAACGGTGCATATTTAAAAAATTGTTTAAATAAGATTTTTCCACTTTTGTATGCTCTAAGTTGAGTTAATTACAAAGGCCTTATTCTCCAAAAAGAAACTAATTAAACAGAAGTTGACAGGATACGGTTGTGAAGTTTTAAATGATTTCAACTGATGAACAAACCAGCAATAATTTCATGCAATGACGAATATGTTCAGTTATCACATTGTTAATTAAAAATCAATAAACGATCATTTTAGATCTTAAGTCTTGTCTACACTATCGCAAAGAATAGTTATTTAAGGTATCAAAATTAATTTTAAGCGCCTTCGCCATCGGTCAAGAATTTCGTAATGGTAATATTATGGCGCATCAATTAAGGCTTCTCTGCTGAACATAACAGCTGGCTATGCGCCTTCCTATCGTGCTGGTCAATGAAACATAATGCCGCTATTCTTTTGTTAAAAACATTCCAATTTTTTACATTAAAAATACGCCTCATACTATTATTCTGCATTACAAAAACTCTGTATTCCAAAAGCATTGCCCTTTACATGGTAGGAAAAATGCGGAATATGCTAATATTTTTTAAAGTAAAAATAGCAAAATAAAGTTTTGTACATACACGGTTTATGTCAGCGTTTTAAAAGAGACACATCTAATATTAAATCTAGAAATTGTTCACTTTGTATGTGCCTTCCTCAACAGTTGACTGCTCGGCCAACTGTCAATAAGGATATTTAGTTTTGTTTTTATTCAAAATCAGCCGGTTTCTAGCACACCAAAAAGTCATCTTTAGCAGTAACAACTCGGAATGACTCTTCAAGATATTCTGAAGTAAGCCCAGAATAGAGCTATTGATGTGCCATATAGTGGGTCAATTACTTTTTTATTTATTTATCTATTTATTTATCAATAATGCTGAATATTACAATTCAAATAATTAACATTTATGTAACAATAGTAAATGTAAATCTAAAAAAAAATATGTCCAAAGTCACCTTTGACCGCAAAATACTGTAACGATACTGATTAAAATGATTGTTATTCCTGCTGTTTGTTAATGACATTTCTCTTTTTATAAAAAAATCGAATTATCTAATGTTTGCTGATGATCTGAAAATATTTAGGGAAGGAAACTGTGTGAGAGATTGTGGTTTATTGCAGTCCGATATCAATAATGTGTTTGTGTGGTCTACTTTAAATGGACTGGAGTTGAACCTTAAAAAGTGTTGCTGTATTACGTTTGCTAAAATAAGAGATCCTATTAGCTCTGATTATTTCATAAATGCTGAGGCGCTGCAGCGTGTCACCGAAGTTACGGATCTGGGTGTAGTTACGGACTGTAAATTGCTTTTTAATAGTCATATAAATTTAATTGTTCGGAAGCCTGGTCGGAGCTTAGGCTTTATTGTCAGATTTGGCAGGGATTTCTCTTGTGATTTGTTAAAAAAATTATTTTGCGCATTTGTGCGTTTTTCGCTTGAATATGCTAGTCAGGTGTGGTCCCCTCGGTACGCTGTCTATAATAATGAGATTGAAGCGATACAGAGAAGATTTCTGCGAGCTTGTGCATTTCGCTTAAGTATCCCTTTATTGTCAGGTCACACTAACTATAGTGAGACTATGTCACAGTTAAATTTAATTTCACTGGAAAGCAGGAGGCTTTGTGCTGATGTATGTTTTGTCTTTGAGCTGGTGAATGGTGCTATTGGTTCCAGTTATCTTCTTGGGCGCTTGAACTTCAATCCCGTTCACCGGACTAGAGCCACAAACTTATTCTATATTGAGCCGCAGGGGACCAATTATGGTTTGCATAGGCCTCTGGTGAGGATGCAAGATTTGTTTAATAGGTATAACTTGCCATTACATCTATCAGTTTCTTCTTTAAAAAAAAAGACTATACAGTGTTATTGTTGATTCTTCTTCTTGTGTCTTGCATCCTCGTTGAGGATAGCTATATTTAGTAGTTGTTTATTTTGTTCCTAATAGTGCAGTTGAGTCGTATGAGCAATTCTTTGAAAAGATTGAGGCCAATAATTTGCCATACGTAAATAATGGCGAGTATGTTATAATTGGTGACTTTCACATACCTAGCTATGTGAATCGTCTTTCCTGTAATGCATTATTGGGGGTTCTTAAGTCTTTTATATCTTTTAATGGTTTATTCCAGGCAAATCAGGTCAGCAATCATAATGGTGTGATCCTTGATGTCGTTATTGCCACATTCGAGGGTGTTCAGGTCGATGAAACGGATGACGACTTGCTGCCAATTGATGATCATCATCCTTGTTTAAGTGTATGTGTTCCAATAAACCAACGAGTTGAATACTGTAAAACGATGTCAACTACCAAATTCAGTTTTAGGAGAACAAATTTTTATTTATTGTACACACTACTTTTGGAGCAGAATTGGGAGAGCCTGGATTACGAATATTGACTTGGCTGTGAAAAGTTTTTACTCTATCAATGAAAACATATTTGAGAAATGAATCCCAAAATCAACTCAAAACGATAAAAAATACCCAGGGTGGTATAGTAAAGAAATAATTACTCTTATTAAGCAAAAATACAAACTTTTTCTTAGAACAAAAAAATATAAGTCACACTACTGGAGGCTCAAGTCTCATCATTAGGCAGAATGTTAAAGCTAAAATCAAACTTGTTAACTCCAACTACCTTCACGCGACGTGATTTGAATACAGACTCTCAAAGAAAAGGCAATGCTCGCAATTTTACAAAGCTTATGTATATTCTGTCTAATTTTAACTCAAGTCCAATTGCTAAATGGCCTACAATTCAGGAGCCTTTTACATTTAAAACAATAGATAATATTTTTACAAATGTCACCGGTGAATCAGTAATAGTAGAAAAAATGCAAGTTCATCATGTAAGACTGTTCGTTCGGGTGTGCCTCAAGGCTCAGTTCTAGGACCCCTTTTATTTATAATATACGTTAATAACATAGTTAACATAGCTACCGATTTTCATTTAACAATGTATGCGGACAACACTACTGTCTTGGTTTCTGGTAAATTTCAGTAGCAACTTGTGGAAAAGTGTAACGATACATTGAATAAATTATTTAATTTTTTCAATAGCAATGACTTATATCTAAATGCAGAAAAAAACACAAGCATTGATATTTAGAATGCCTCAAAGACCTATTATAGTTGACCCTCCGTCATTAAATATAAATAATGAGAATATTTCGTAGGGTAGTCCGGCAGTTTTTGATGCGTAAAATGGGACGGAAATGTGTAAACCGATTCAAGCCGCTAGGGCGGTATTATATACAATTTTGCCATTTAAAATGGTTTTAAAGGGATTTTAGACGATAAAAAAGCATATTTTAAATTAAACGAACCGTCAAAAGTATTATTTACTAATTATATGAAATTTTCTAGATATTTTCAAGATTATAGTAGAGAACATAGGACACTTTTAGCTTTTACCCGCAGTTTAGCTCGCGTTGATTTTTACGGTTAGTTTTAATCCTATATTTAATTTTTTTGAGGTTATATTTGTAAAAAAAAAATTCTTGATTTTGGGCATGCCTTTTGGTTAGTTTTTGTTCGTTACGCCTCTGTAGCGAGCGAAGCGAGCGGAGGGCTATGCGTGAAGTGTAATATTAGACATTCTAATGTAAACGTTACAAATGTAACGCACGTCAGGCGGTATCTGTGACGGGAATGTGTTTTGTAGGCTGTGTCTAACTGTTAGTGTTTTCTTTCTAACGCTTGGTAACAATTCCAAAAAAGTGGTTGCTTAAGAAGGTATGAAGCCCTGAACTGCACAAGAGGTGGGGGTGCCCTGATAGCTGTAAAGCCTTGTTTTGATTCACATGTGCTAACAAACAGTGACGATATATCCTTTGAGGATGCATGGGTCTTAGTTAATTTGAGCGGAAAAAATACAAGAAGTGTAAGCTTTTGATCCAGGGGGACTTTAACTTGCCAGCAACTAGGTGGAAATTCGACAACGGCACTCTTACACTTATCAATTTATCTTCTGCATCTGCAGATGCATTGGTTACGGGTATGTTTATTAGCCAGTTACAGCAAGTGAACCATGTACCGAACGAGTATGGCAGATACCTGGATCTTGTGTTTTGTGATAAACTTCCAGAATTGACAGTAAGACTTGCTGATTCCCAGCCACTTAATCGGATCGTTCAGCACCACAAACCACTGAAAATTTAATTTTCCCTCTTAGACCTTACAATGCTGGAGACAGATAATGAGGTGATGTATAACTTTAAGAAGGGAGACTACGCAAGCTTGAACACTTTTTTCACAACCCTCGACTGGATGTGGCTAGATGATTGTTATGACGTTGACCATATGGTTAACACTTTTTATAATATCTTGTTTGTGGGTATAGAAAAATACATCCCAAAAATGCAAGCAAGGAATAAAAAGTACCCTAGATGGTACACATCAAACACAATAAAATCATTAAAAAAAAAGAACAAAGCCTGCCGACGATTCAAGTCTTCTAGGAGTCGGGAAGATTACAGGGTATACTCTGATCTACGGAGAGAATCAAAATACTTAATTGAGCAATTATCCTGTATGTCTCAAATACACAAGACATGCTCCCAACTAATATTAAATTCTTCTGGTCATACATTAATGCGCTTAAGCAAATTGGTGGTAACGGTACTCCAAAAAAAATGGATGAGTTCAAAAAGTCTCCGGCGCAAAAAATAGCCGATGCATTTGCCGAACATTTTGAGAGCTGCTATAAACATCTAAGCACTCAACTGACAGTTGTCGCAGAACCAGAATTCGTCACCGTCTCGCATCATCATTTTAGATCAGATGAAGTTTTGCAAAGGCTACGATGTTTGGACGTACATAAAAGCACGGGATCTGATGGAATTCCTGCGATGCTACTAAAGAAATGCTGTGGTTCTCTGGCAACTCCACTAAGTCGCCTATACCAGGTTTCGTTGGACATGGGCCACTTTCCAGATATGTGGAAGAACTCCTGACTTATTCCGATTTTTAAGTCTGGCTCAAGAAGGAATATCGCAAACTACCGTGGGATTTCATTGTTTCCGACAATATCGAAGGTTTTTGAGTTGATCATTACTGATGAGACTTTTGAGTTGTTCAAACATCATATATCGCCTTACCAGCATGGCTTTTACAAAGGAAGATCAACGGCAACTAACCTAGGGTATGTTTCACGACTATTTGACAAAGGATGTTGAAGATGGAGCTCATGTGGATGTCATCTACACGGACTTTTCTAAGGCTTTTGATAGAGTAAGCCATCAATTGCTCACTGAGAAGCTTTTAAGAATGGCAATTACGGGTTCATATATTAAATGGATCCAATCTTATCTTCTGGGAAGAAAGCAGCGTGTGAGGATTGGCAGTGTGTTGTCGCGTGAAGTAAATTGTGTGTCTGGTGTTCTGCAGGCTTCGTACCTAGGCCCAGTGCTTTTTTTACTGTATATCAACAGTGTCGATCCGTGTTTCAAAAGTGTAGATGTCTTCTCTATGCCGACGATCTTAAATTGTTTTGTGTTGTTGCGTTCACGCATGACTGTCTGCAAGTACAAAGACACCTACAAAATTTAGTGAACTGGTGTGATGCCAACTGTTTAGAAGTTAATGTCAATAAATGTAAAGTTATATCAATTTGTAAACGTATATGTCCGCTAAAATATCCATACTCAATTAATAATCAGATCTTGGACAATGTAAATCATTTTAACGATTTAGGCGTACCATTAGGTAGCGACTTGTTTTAACAGACACATCGATAATGTGATATAAGGGCGTCAAGAATGTTGGGTTTTCTGCGGCGTACTTGTAGAGATATATGTGATATGAGAGCTATTAAGTCATTATATAATTGTCTGGTTCGAGGTTTAGTAGAATATAACAGTATTATATGGTGCCTTAACTATAATTATCAAACACAACGTTTAGACCAACTTCAAAATAGGTTCGTAAACTTTTTGTTGTACAAAATGAGTTTTCCCTACAAAGACATTAACTATTCAATAAGAATTCAATTGGCCGGAATTGCGAGTTTAGAACAACGTAGGAACAACGCCTTTGCATACTTTTTGTACAAATTGAATAACACGTTGGCTGCCATGAGCTGCCTAAGTGGCTTCACAACAAATTTTACTTTCTGACCGTGTGAAGCCACTTAAACAACTCAGTCAGTCGAGTTATTCAAGCCGTGTGCAGCTATGTTTAATACTCGTCGTGTATTTCATATGGGAGAGTTGTAGGACGGCTGTATGAACCACAAACTGAAATTGGCCTTCGTTTTTCAGAGTAACCTGTGGCTTCACATGGCTGTAAAGCTAGGCGAAATTGAAATTCAATTTCAACGGGTCGGCTGGAAGAGCTGTTTTTTTTTCATTACATTGCGGCAGCCAACGTGTTTGGTCAGATTGATTGTGCAGACCTGCTGCCGCAGCTACTTTTTCAAATGCCTCAGAGAACCACTAAGATCCAGACAATTATTCTGCACAAGTCATCACCGCACAATTTATGGGTCCCAGGGTTTCTCTGATAGGCTAAGAAGAAATTTCAATGAACATTTTGACAACGTTGATATTTTTAGGTATAGTATCATAACTTTTAAGTATAAAATTAGATTTAGCTCATTAGTATAGTTTAACTTAACACTAGTTATTGTACAATTGGGAGTTTTTCTGTATGTACTGTGAAATAAATAAATAAATATATACATCAGTGTCTCGAGTACTAGCAGACTCGCTCAATTTTTTTTTTTGGAGTAAGGATTGACGGTTTTTTATCCTGGCGACCGCACTGTGAAGCCTTATGTGGAAGGCCTAATCAAGTATGTTATCAGGTTAGAATGTTGCGCCATGTACTGAATACTGAGCAGTTATTGTCCCTTTATTATGCCCAGACGAGTAGTCGTCTAGTGTATGGCATTTGTTTCTGGGGTGCATCTGCTATGGTCTCAGATATATTTATTGTGCAGAAGAAAATTATTAGGGTCGTTGCGGGTGTCTCGCCCTCGGTCTCGTCTCCTTCTTGTAGAAATTTGTTTGTGAAATTTAAGTATTAACAGTTCATTCATTACTTATATTGGATGTGTATAAATGTTTTTGTTAATAAGTCAATGTATAAAACTTCCTCAATGTTTCATTCATATGATACTCGTCGGAAAAATTACATTATGACAGCGCACTGTAAGTTGAATGTAACAAAAAAGTAATTGCGCTGTTTGGGAGTTACATTATTTAATTCACTTCCAATTAATATTAAGATTTGTTCAAGTGTAAATATCTTTAAGCGGAGGTTGAAGCAATTGCTAGTTTCTAAATCTATATATTCTCTCGATGAATTTATTAATAATCAATAATCGTTGATTGTTTAATGTTAATTGATATATATATATATTTGTAACATAGCTTTATTATTTTTCTATACTGACGATGTCTATACATTTTCTCAAATGTCTATGATGAATAAATTATTATTATTATTATTATTATTATTATTATTATTAATTCATATCATAAATTGACTTATTTTAGCTAAAATAATACACTAAAAATAATGGTATTGCCAAACTACAGATTTCGATATTCAGGCCCCTAGCGAATGTATATAGATTCCACTGATACAAATTTGTCGACTATTCGGATGCTGAGAAGAATTATTAAGTATCTTGCGTCTCAAGATGAATTCCCAATCAAAATAAAATATATTACTTAGAAAACGTATTTAATGATATGCACGTACCTTCATGTCAAATAAGTGTAAATGTCTTTTAGATCCATCTACAAAAAATGTCACGAATATTTCTAGAAATAAGATTGCAGTCCGCGCTCGCACTTTAAGCAAAATCAAATTTTTACATTTTAAATGCATTATATTACGAAAGCACATTGGTTAATTGATCAGCTGCTGGGAAAATAGCAAGATAATATAAAAAAGAACTGTCAATAATCCAACGAAGTCTGTTCTTCGAAAAACAATATGCTACTTTTCCAGGCCAATATAACATTTCCCCCTTTTACCTTTTATTTCTCAAATGTTATTTCGATTTTAATTGAAATTATTTGTATAAGTAAAAGTAAAAGTTAAATGTTCCTTGAGTTACCCTGTCGCTGCTCAGATACGTCTTATTGCGGTGGCCATAGGGGTGTGAGTTCGAATTTTGAAAATTTAAATTTATGGGCGCCAGGTCCAGAGTAGACCAAAAGATAAGAAAAGATAAGTTAAGTTGATCGAAAGATAAGAAAAGGTAAGTTAAATTGACCAAAATATAGGAAAAGATAAGTTAAATCGACCGCTAGTATTAGGTATATTATCTATATGAGGCAAGTAAGCGCAAGAAATAAAAGATACAATTTCCTGATTATTTTTAATAATAACCTTCGACTCAATCATCACATTTCCTTCAAACTACTGTGAAGCATTTAATACCCTGTAGAGGTCAAAAACAAATTCAACATATATCAATCTGAATTGATTCGAGACAATCCTATAGTTAAATCGCTAACTTGGATAATACCTATTTGCAAACAGTGCAACTGCAAATCTCGGTTTTTGCAGACGAAATTGTCTTTATGACCCTAATTAAAATTAATGATCCTGATAAGCTAATAGCCCTTAAGTTACAATCAGTCCACTAATAAGTCAAGAAACTTCGCTACAAAATTAACCTAAATTACTAGGATTCCCAGAATTGAGTAAAAACAAATTGATATTAAAATATTGACTTTCGACAGAAAATTGTTTTTATGAAATAATTGTGAAATCTAACAAACGTCTCTGAAAGAAATCCAAGTTATATGTTTCAGTATATATTAAAAACTTCTCATGTGAGAAAGGTAGCTCTAGCCAGGGTAATAATAAAACTTATTAAGCAAGAAGTGAAGAAAAGATAATTACTGAATGAATGATTACTAAAGTTTATAGCCTTAATTTTGGTTTTAAACTTCCAAAAATTAATTCCAAATATATACAGAGTATTTACTCTTAATAATATCGAGTATCCACTACTATGACAGAATATTAAAGCACCATAACATATAGAGGTGATAAAGATAATTATTTTGAATGATCAGGTCAAAATCCAAGTTAGTTAAAAGCCATAAGATACTATTGCAATTTAGTCAATTAAATGTACAATTAGCTAAATACAATTAGGGTTCAAAATAGACAATTTCATTTTGAGATATTATTATGGTAAATGAAATATGTACAGTAATTATCCATGTACAAAGTTACTTAAAGTTAAAGATAGGTAAGACAATTTGGCCATAAGGCAAGATAACTGTACAATAAGATAAATGTACAATCAGGTAATCGTGAGATACGATAAGACACAAGTATACTTAATTAGAGATTGGTAAGATAATTTTGAAATATAATCTGAAATGTACAATACAGTACGTAAATGTACCATAAGCTAAATTTACAAGATATAAATATGAAATTAAATTTTGAAATGTTGGTTTTTCTGTTGTTAAGAAATCATGTGGGGTATTTAAAAAAAAAATCACTTATCTTTATGGACTTCCAGACAACGAGAATGCTCAGGGCCTCCAAGCGCTTCACAGCAGAGTGGTTTCACAACCACGGAGTCCTCCCGACCATATAGTTTCCACTTCTCAAATCAGCAAATCGCTACCCCCCGGGCTACGATTTAAGAATGGAGCATTGTCCTAGAATCCAGATTAAATAATCTCCCAAAAGTGGTATTAAGCTCCAGTTCGAGAATGATTAGTACTTGGCCTTAGGAATAATTAAAAGTTGGTGTTTTCATTGGATTTTGAAAAAGCGAAATTCCTAAGAGTTCACGCTGAGATCAGAATGAGATTCCAGTGAAATACAAGTGAGATACAAGTAAAAGCCTGTTGTTATGGCTCATTTTCATTCAGGTTTTGGCTAATCCATTCTAGGACGCGACAGAGTCGAACATTATTATAAAATCCAGAGTAGCTGCTTCTAATTCCAAAGGAATTAGACCATAATCAAAACACACTATTACCTAGCCTTGCTGAGAGTCTAGTCTCGAACTCATCATATTACAGCTATATTACAGCTAATCACATTATCGCTATTAGGTCAGGAGAGGAGGAGATCGAAAAAAACTCAGGAATGGCAAGAACATACATCAAAAAAATCGATTTTAACACCTAGCTCTCCCGAACTGCCAAATGTGCGTTATATTTCAAGAATTGTATCACATGTGCTCCCTTTTGCCTTGTTGATAAGCTGTATCAGAAAGCAGTTAGCACATTACGTTTCAAAGAACCAACTTGGATATTTTTCGGTCTTCAAAATCAATATCACAATACACCACTGCACTGCCTAGCGATAACCCCTGTAAATGTATAGGTAATAAATGAAATAAAATACGTAGATAGACAACAAAAGATGTAATTCCTGCAGTGTGTTTTCCTTATTGTGTATTAATATTATCTTCATAATAAATATTATAAGAAAAACTTACAGAAGATAGCTGAGCATGAGGTAATACAAATAAAATTGAAAAAATGTATAAAACCAAGTAAAACGTACACAGATTTGCGTTATATTTTCAAGTTATAAACATTTCAAGTATCTGATACTCTGAAGTGATGCATATCTGCAACTTTTGATAGAATTCAACATGAGCGAGTCTCTAGATCGACAAATTTGTTTTACAGCATAATATTAAAAAATCTCGCAATATTTTACTAACGTTACTATCTATTTGATCCATTATCTAATTTATTTATTTATTGCAAGTAGTAATTATTTTTTAGAGAAACATCAACTATCAAATAATATCTTGCTGAAGAATGTCCACTCCTTCTTCATGACTTCGCAAGGGGCCTGACAATATTAGACTACTAGCATTAACATAAAGATGATGAAAATGAACTCACATAATTTACCTGAATTCCTAACTAACACATGGGCCGCCAGCAACTTGAGACTATGGACCTCGAATAATAGCGGGTGGAACAATAACTCCCTGGCCGAGCATCTCTCTTCGGGGGCTTTCCGCAGGCATTTTTCGATGAAGTCCTTCTGGCTCTCGTCCTCCAGGAGGTCGATGGTCTGCCTGATGTGCTCGTCGGTGACCTTCTTTCCAGAGTCTCCGTTTCCGATGATCTCCAAAGCGGCCATTTCCAGAGCACACATGCCGAAAGCGTAGATGTCTAAGGCCGGACTTATGGCTAAAGTAAACACATGATTTAGTTGATATTGTAAATTGTAATGCGTAAATTAAATGAACCAATCGATTAAATATTATACCGATACTGTTACAATCGTTCTAAGTTTAAAAAAAAAATAATATCGAGAAGGTGCTTATAGATATATTGGTAGATCAATAACAAAAATATATGTCAAAAGATCATGAACTCTTATGAAGCGAGGCCAATGTGAGCCTTTTTAACATAACCCGAGCTTGTAAGTGTTACTCTTCTTAAAATAAGGCTTGCACTTCAAAAGTTACATCACACAAGACCCCTTTTATATTCCATTATGACCTTCCTCTCCCTCCAGTGAATTAAACGGCAAGATTACTTCTCGTACTTCATTATTAAGTTATGTTCAATTCCATTCTTTTGCGTGTCTTAATAGAAATATTGTCGTTAGTGAATATTTCCAATGACAAATTGCAACAGTCTTTTGGGAATATTCACACCTAACTGCTTCGTTGAAGATTTTTGTAACCATGAAGAAAGTCTACACTACGTTTCGGAGCCCTTTGCACAAAATATTACTTATTTATTAAACTTTCCTCCCCAGAAATGAATTAAATAATCATCCGTTCAATTTAAACGAAGTGTAACGAATCATTGTATAAAACAAGAGTGATTATTTGAGAATCATTACAAGTGTAATGCTTCAGAAAAAAAAAACATTGTTATCACAACTGGAATGGATAACGAAACTCTACAACCACCTAGATAGTTTTTACATTCTGGCGTTCTATCGCGACGGAACCCCTGAAATGATGGAAAAAGGATTAGTTAGTAACCATGGTGAAATGATATTAGAGCAAATGACTGTAAAGCGTGTTGTCTACCATTCAAAACTTACCAGGATGTTCGGGAGCGACAAAATGCATATTTTTGAAGTCATCCTGGCACGTCTTCACGTGATGGTTTATGGAATCGGGAGCCACTAAAGGGAAATAGAAATTAAAGTTAGTACTTCCAAGGTTCACGACATACTTATGAGGGGCCGATAAGGGAGTATTGAGAGCGAACGAATCGTCCAACCATTCTCCACATTTCGTATCATAAAAATTGGTTTAGATTAAGCGAAAAAAAAAATAAAACTAATATTTTTAAACGAATACGTTACTATCCTAGAGAACCACTGACGTTTACTTAAAATGGACGACCGCATGCGTGGAAAATGGTTAGAGCTCGAGACGGAAGCAGTGGCTTTACAATGGAACATCATTGTCAAGCGTAGTTGGCGCGTGTAAGGCCTAACCGTACTTACATAGGCGACACGCCTGACCATGATAAAAATCTAGCGACCGCTTGCCAAGTCAAGCCCTGCCTGCCCAGTTCTGAGACAGTTGCCGTCAAAAGGTTTAAACACCGAGTGCTTAGAACATTTATATGAAATATAAATTTGGAAAACTACTAGAACATTAAAAAATCTCTGCTTGAGAGAGTGCGGTGCTCTACTAGATATGTTTTCTAGATCCGCTGTCGCTAGTGCATATGAATAACATGAGGAAAGGCTAAAATGTACATAAAATTAAGTATGCTGAATAGCGCCAATATTTAATAAACCAATAACAGGCTATTGCATATTGATCTCATCTTGTTAACTTTACATTTCTGACAACCCCAAATAATCGTAAGCCTGACAAAGAATGTAACAGTTACAGAGTAATTAAAAAAAAGCCAAATACAAGGACTCTAGCTGAAGCGCCAAGAAGAGTGTAAGGTACAATTATTTAATTTCGGAACCGCGTTTAAAACAAAAACACTACTATTCTGATATTGGTGGATGATAACAGTGTATTTGCGTCAATTAATTTTAATTTTAATAATTATGCTAAGACAGATACTATTTAATCCATTATCGACCTTTCAGTACGTTTTTATTACATCTTTCCTACTAGAAATTTAGAATGAATTTTTATCAAAAACAAACTGATAACAGCGACCGAACATTCTTAACTATGAAAACCAAGACTTAGCCGAGTGCCTAATAATAATTAAAAACGTTCCTTGCTGTTATTCTTGTTTTAATCGGTTGAAAGTTACTGATGTTATGCCATTTATATCAAAATCTGATAGTTGTACAAAATCGAACTGAAACGTCGGTGCTGGATTAAAAATTTAAAAGGTCCAAGCAGCTGTTATATTAAGTATTTAAAGTGATTTATAAGACGAAAAATGGTACTTTAAAGTCGTAGGAGCATACATTTAAGATCCTAGGACTTTAAAATATCTTTAAGCAGACAAACAGAACAAAACGCCATTAGAGCAAACACATTTTTTGGTTTGATTAGAAGAAACAAAAGGTATTTTAAGGTATTAGCAAGTCAGTAAACAACTTGCTCATACCTTAAAGCTTCATTTTCGTCCTAGGAATATGTTAAGTAAGTTCAATATTGCTACAAGGAAGACTATAACCTCAAATTTAAAATCGCCCTGGTTGTGTATTAAATATCGTCCATTAAAGTATAATGTTAAAAAGACAGCAACACTACATTTCCTAAACTCCTCTATTTATTATTAGATATTCTACCTTCATTATCGGTAACTTGAAAAAACGTATGTGCATAATTTGTTGTATCACCCATAACCAAGATAGAATGTCCAATAATAGATGGAAAACACCCAGGGTAGCTGTGAAAATGATGCATTGCCATCTTTTGACGTGTTAGTTTCATGATCGATGTCTATAGATTATCTGGAGCTTTTGTATATTGAGATCAATATACACAGTCTGTCACACTCAGCATAATAACAGTACATGCAAGTTAGACTTTCATAATTAAAAGATAACAGAATTTTGAAGTGCCTCAGGGTAAAAACCAATTGACCGCCCCAAAATCAGACCTGCGCGTAACGATACGCACCACCCAATGCATCCCCTACACAGCTATAGGATTTCCAAAAAAAAATGTTGACCAATGAAATTACAATTCTCACATCAAGAAGAACTTTTTCCGATATAATATAATTTTATTCGGTGAGGATAAGTTTTTTTTTATATGTGATTACCTGATCCGATCTTGACGAGCCCGTTGTGTTGTATAAATATGGTATCACAGGTCAGATTGCCATGGATGATGGGCGATGAACAGGAATGCAAGTAACTGTAAAGAAAACAGACTGGATTCATAGAACGACTCTTTAAAGTTGTTCGCCCGCGCCGACACATCATCGCTGAAAACTAATTTTGACTCTAACTCAAGGAGGCGAACCAACCATTTTTGTTTAGACAACTGTTATCTGGCATTTATTGTCATTACTTCAGTAAATAACTGAAAGTATTAATCAACTTCAGGTTCTCTGAACTGTTTAAAAATTCACCATATGAGTAAATGTTGCTTAAACTCAGAGCAAAAATTCGTAAAATCAAGTAATCTTATTAAGAACCAGGACCTTACTCACCACCTCTAACACAAAGATCATTCCTTATGCAAGCAGTTCAATATGTCAGAAATTAACTGATTATCAAAAGTGAAAGGTAACTTAAGTAATAATGAAACGTTCAAGTGTGCCGAACGTAATAGCCATAGTCAGGTCCTTTACCTGCATTCGGTGTTAGAATAAAACTCTAACGCAGTTACGAGGCAAAAAATTACTAAATTTGAAGCTGTAAGGGCTATCATATGCACACCACAGTGATTGTTAAGTGACATGCTGTAGCCTAAACTGTTTTACGCTTTCTCACTTTGACACATGAAAAGCGAAAAATTATATAAGCTAAGGCCTCATAGTGGAAATGATATCACTTCTGCCTAAAGTTAGACAGCCTCAATTCTGTCAATTTCCTTCCTTATTTAAAGTAGATGGTCCATAAATAAGTTCTGGTTCAATTACGATTCATTTTGTTCCTCCTTTTACTAGCCGATCAACTCCCTTATTACTCTTGTTCTTCTGTCTCGGTAGCCCACTTAGGATTGATCATGTTCAACCCATCGCAAGTTTGGACTGTAGTTCGACCCTCTGCAGAGCTTTGAGGACCGTCTAGTCTAACTATGATTTCCTTGTTTATAGTTATTGTGTAGCCTTTGAATAACATGACTTAGGCATAGTCAATTACCTTAGTTAACTCAACTTGCAACACTGAGTAATTTTCATTCCTTATAGCCTTCTTCGTTATGTTTAAAAGGCGAGAGAGAGAGCACCGGAAATATTAGCTGAAACCAGGGCAAATAACCTTTTGGTAAATGAAAAAGTCATTAATCTTGCCTTCATCTGATATTTCTCTGTACTCGCTCTCACCCTGAAAATTCAAATAATTTTAAATTTAAAATAAAAGAACTTTTAAATAGTTGAAATATACTGACTTTGTAAGTCAGGCCACGTAACTAGCGCTAGAATGTATGTAAACAGAAATTCAGATAAATAACAAAAAATAGCTGCTATTTGTGGCAAACTGAAAACCTAATAAGAAGTTACTTCTCACTTCGCAAGGCAACGAATTTTTGACATATTGAACTGCTCGCAGACTGTTAACATGGCAAAAATCAGAACGCACACAAAAAACGAAACCAAGAAAAGGAATTTGTCTTTGTACGCAATTGCTTCTTAGAGATATTTCTTTCTTAATAGATAAGACAAAAGAACAGACACATTATAGGGTCTGGTTAGCTGAATGTCACTCTCATCTGTCAGCCGTTACTAGACGACAATTTAATATCAGACTTACCGTTCACCTGGGAATTAACGCTAATTATAGACCACCTATAATGTTTAGAAAACCTACTATGTGAGACACAATCTGGTTGCTATGTTGATAGAGAATCCTAACAGTTTTAAAACAAATAAACATAAAACCAACCAAACCTTACCAATAGTTAGTTTACATTAGTTTTATATTTTAAAAATGTTAGTTTATAAATTGATCAAGTTAATGCTTCAGCCGTTCAAAATTTGAATTGCATAATTATATATTTCAACCAAAACAGTGTTCTAAAGGTGTTTAGAATGTCGACAACTTCCAATTCTGGCGCCGTTCTTTGTAACATGTATTCGAATTTCTGCTTTGCTAACCAGAAATGATGAGCCTTCAGTGTTGAATACGATTACCGATTCTAGGAATCATCACTCCACTCAGTTTTATGTGACATTCGAATGCGATTTTACGATAATTAATTCTTAAAAATAATATGCTCTCTACTCGTAAGGTATGAAAGTTAACCTGTGTAGTAGATAAACCAATTTTTTTAACGCTAGTATATTTCGTAGACATAAGAAACATTAAATAAGGGACACGTCAATATGGATTCCAACAAGATCCATTGCCATCACGGTTCTTTCCTGCTAACGTGACAGATATTCACTGTATGCTCACCAATGCAAAATTTTCTGGCAGTACCTGTATTCTTGAGGCCCTTGGCAACGTCCATAGAATATCCATCTAACTTCCACGCAACTATCAGATATTCAAAAATGTTCGGTTCGCCTAGAAACTACTAAAACTATCAAGGTGTGGGGAATTAGTAAATTACTGTCTACTATACAGATCTTACTTACCTTAAAAAGGAGCTACAAAACACTTCGTAAGAAAAATTCACAAGATTCAAAAATAAATCGACCACAATAACGCTTTGATAATACTTACAACATGGTCTAGCTTATTGTGGACGATAGTATAATAATCCATTTAAAAATAGCCTTAAATCTAAAGTGAATACACTTTGTAAATCTTAAAATTACCTTAAAATCTAAATTTAGAAAAAAAATCGACGATGTGTTTTTATTTTGTACGGCTTTTAAATTACCTTAAAGCTGAGAGAATTTGGGTACACCATCTCCTCCAAGCTGGTAGTGGCAGCCTTTTCACGTTTCGTTTGGTACGTTTCAGGAACTGTTTCAGGGAGCCAGAAGACATGTACTCAGTAATGAAGATTACCTAAAATTAAAGAGAGTACGTTTAGACAATGTAAATATGTAATATAGCTATCTGTTATAGTTATAAATATATCATACACACTTTTCGAACTAAGTAATATTTCCATCAACCTCATATACATTTAGAATTCAAATCAATCGAATCTGTAGCATATTTCAGTTTTCTTTATATTATACGGATCAGTTTCATAAGGACAGGTCTAATACAATCATCGACCGTCGAATACTAGTCAGTTCATTAGGTAAATAAACGCTTCAAAAAATAATATTAAAGCCTTCGCCATTGCGTCAAGAACAATCGCGTGCTAAACCTAAAACATTCAATGAAATGTCTTAAAACAGAGAACTTGATTCAATACGGTTTTCGACCATCGATGATATGGTTCACTTCATTTATAGTCCAAGAGACAGGAGCCATTTTGACCATAAATATCGCATGGAAATTCAAGCCAAATAGTTGGAGGCAAATCATAAATTTATTAATCAGGCTAGTAAATCCGTCCCAAGCAGCGGCGTGCGGTCCATGGAAGCAAGGGAAGCATTGCTTTCCTTAAAATTCTAGTAACAATGCTCCCTAATTTAATACTATTTTGTCTCACGAATAATGAAAACGAAATATTAATGTGAGTGTGAAGCAGGTTTCGGTATATATTTCATTTTTGTGATCTCGCCTCCAATGTCGCAATCGGCCATGGTTCATGTCGAGAAGAACACACGGCCCATGGCCGACTTCGACATTGGAGGCTGGATCACAAAAATGAAATATATACTGTTACTTGCTTCATACTTATTACTATTGAGACAAAATAGTACTAAATTGGGTTAGCATTGTTTCTAGAATTTTAAGGGACGCAATGCTTTCCTTGCTTCCACGGACCGCACGCCGCTGGTCCCAAGCTATATAGAAAGTCATACAATCATCTAATAATAACTTTAAAGCAACAGATATATGGAAAGCCATACAATCATCTAACAATAACTTTAAAACAACACACCCAAGCCAGATCACCCCTATCCATTTTAATGATTCATTTGTTAATTTCCCACTCAAATTGAAACCTTCTAGAGCAATCCTATATAAACTATCTGACTGGTCCTTTTGGACCTGGCTTTTCTTTTGGTGTGGAACCGTACATTCAGATGCGTCAGGTTATAGATGGTATGAGCAATAGGCCAAGTAAAGACCCTTATGATTCTAATATGAAACTTATAAAAACCATAAAAAAACTTGATTATTGTTCCACTAATAAAAATGATTAAAACTTGGCCATTTCTGAAGTCATATTTCCGGGGTCTCTTAAGATTGCTAAGGTCATAACCATTCATAAAAAGGGTTCTAGAATGGATGCTGAAAATTACCGCCCTATTTCGCCTGTTCCAATCTTTGGTAAGATTTTTGACAGACTGTTTAAGATTGAGATTGAGGAATATTTTGAAGAAAATGTACTGCTTTACATGAAACAACATGGTAACCTAATCGGCTTCACTGGCTCGGCATTCAGGGATGTATGTGAGAAGATTCTTGAGGGATATGAGGGTGGCCTACACTCACATGCCACATTTCATGATTTGTCAAGTGCTTTTGATTGTGTAGAACATGATATACTTCTTCAGAAGCTCGACTTTGATTTTAATAGTATCAAGCTGCACCAGCTATTTAACAGATAGAAGGCAGTTGGTCTATTTTGAGAGTGTTTAAGTCTCGGAGCTTAATGCTGGAATATGGAGTACTGCAAGGTTGGGTTCTTGGGCCTATTCTCTTTCTAGTGTATGCTAATGATTTGCCCAACTGTGATCCTGAGTCTACGTTACGTCTGTATGCTGATGACACTACAACTTTGATTGCCGATTCAAGTGCAATCAATCTGAGGGAATGGGCGATATCAAATCGACTATGCTTAAATGGGGCCAAAACTCAACATATAATACTCTCCCTTAGAGACATTAACTCCTGGCAACTAGACCTGGATGCAACAGTAAATTTTCTTGGCATCACTCTGGATGGAGGATTGACTTGGGAATCTCACATTGAAGATTTGTCCTCCAAATTGTCAAGATTCCTATTCCTTTCTGTAGTTTGTCTGGCTCAGTGTCGACCTGCACACTCAGGGCTGCTTACTTTCGGTGCTTTCACTCTATAATGACCTACTGTTTCATTAAATGGGGTCACTCCACGCATATACCTAAAATAGTTGCGTTGCAACGCAAGAATATGAGAGTGATAATTCATTTGTGTTATAGAGAGTGCTGTAGACTACACTTCAAACAACTGAAACTGCTCACCCTGCCATGTGCATATATTCTGGTATGCCTAGTGTTTGTCAAGGAAAACCTCTCCAGGTTTATGACTCATGCTTATACTCATCAATACTACATCAGAAATACCAACTCCTTGGCGACACAGTATCTGAGGCTTTCTAGGTCTCGAAATGGGATGTCCTACTACGAATCAAATTCTTTAATGCCTTGCCTGTCTGCGTCAAGGATCTGCCGCTTAATTCATTTAACCTCAAAGTCAAAGAATTTTTGATTAAAAATGCTTTCTTTTCATTTGAGGACTGTCTTCGGTCCAGGTTTGATGACCTTCTGTGAGCAACATCATGAGATGTTTTTATGTTATTTTGTGTGTTGAAGCTTTAGATGTATTGGCTGTATTGTCACTTTTTTATTATTTTTTAAATTATGTCTTAGCTCTCAGTAGTAAGTTTTGTTTAATTGTATTTTACTTTGTTGATTACCTATTAAAATGACTTTTGTATGAGTATTGTACTTTTTACCACCGATAAAGCAATAAATAGGGACTGATTCCGACACACATACAACTATACCATATCGAGACCCACTCAACCGATCGTCAGCTCGAGCACTCACCCTGGATGCTGTTGCGGAAACCCAAACTAATACAAAGTTTTGAAAAAAATGGTGTGGTCAGTGGCGTAGTCAGGGGAAAGGGACGGCGATTGCCACATCGTTCTTGTTTTAATATCAGATCTACACTTCCCATAAATTGATTGTAGACAGAAACTGTCTGTGGACGTGGTACTTATCTATTTTAAATTTTGATTTCGTGTCCCATCGCTTGACAAGAGTTGTTGGGTTAGCGGAGAGGTTAATGTCTGGGGTGACATCAGATGCGTGGATCGTATGAGCTATCCGAAGCATGTTTCTGTACCAGATTATTTTTTCCTTTACCACACATATGTTAATGAAATAGAGATTGTATTTAAACAAATAAAAAACAAATCTTCATCAGGAATTGATAATATTTCATTAAATAGATATTTAGCAACTTGCCCGACTGTGTGCTGAGGGTGCTTGCTAAGTTTATAAATTTATCGTTTGATACAGGTACTTCCCCGAGAGTTTGTAGACCGCTCTGGTGAGGCCTCTTTTTAAGGGTGGCAGCACTGATGATCCATCATGTTATCGCCCTATATCATTGCTGCCAACGCTCTCTAAGATAGTGGAAAAACTCTAGGATGGCGTCTTTTCTTCAGAGGCATAAATTGCTAAATGTCAACCAGTTTTGGATTTCAAGACAAGAGCAACACTACTGATACAATATGCAACTTCCTTCAAAGGCTGTACTTTGGCCTGAATGAGAGAGAGATTGCGACAGCGGTCTTTTGCGATTTCTCCAAAGCCTTCGATTGTGTGGATTGTAAAATATTGCTCGACAAAATGTCTCATTATAGATTTAGGGGTAACACTCTGAGCTGGTTTCAGTCTTACTTGACAAACAGAAAACAGATTGTCAAGGGCTACAGTGGTATATCTTCAACACAGAACATCGAGTTAAGGGTCAGTGCTAGATCCCCTGCTCTTTTTGATGTACGTCAATGACCTAGCTCACATCAGTATTAATGCATCTATTACATTATACGCTGATGACACTACCATCTTGTGGCAAGGAACAGATAAAGTGACTGTGGAACAGACGATTGGTCGAGATATTCTCAAAGTAAAGCAGTGGCGGAACTGCAATAAACTAACTTTTAATATCTCCAAAACAAACATTAAGTGTGCGATCACAAATATAAATTTAAACGATGAACCACTTATTAATAAAGAATGTTCCAAGTTTTTGGGTTTATTTATAGAATTTAAACTGAAATTTGAAGAACATATAGATCTTGCGGACAAAAACTGACCTCAGCATGTTATGCGTTGATGATGGTTCGTGATGAATTCTGCCATGACATTTCAAGGGATGTATACTTTGCACTTAAGGACTCGTATCTCAAATATGTCGTTCAATTCTGGTAGTTTACCAATGGTCGATTTATAAATTCAGTTTTTAGTTTGCAAAAACGGGCTGTTCGGCTTTTGTGTGGAGTCGGCTCTAGTAAGCAATGCCGGCCCCTGATTATCTGGGAGGGATTTCTTACAAGGACTTCTCTTAAGGAAATTTAGACATATAATTGTACCCGAAAGGTTGATTTCAAGCATCTCCTAAAAAATATGGAACAAAGGGTGTCTTATTTTGAGTATTTTTTCGCACCTAGATAAACTCTTTCACAATTATGTCAGTTATCATGAATGATCTGCTTTGATAAGTTTTTGACTATGGAATGTCATATTCATATCTAAAATGTCAATGTGCGTAGTTATCACTTTTAATAATTCGTCAGTTGTATGCTCCATATGCACCTATTATAAGTGCAACCTTCATGGTAGGAACTTTTGGTATGCTTTGCTTAAAAACTGGTCTTTATTTTGTCTGGTAAAGATAGTAGATTTCTTCGGCCTAAAGCCTATATTCTGGCGTTTCAAAAATGTAAGGAGCTCGTTATATTTTGATATATAAATCCCTCCTCTTAAAGCTAGCATGGTCATTATCATGCTGTACATAGCCCAGAGAGTAGAGGGTTTTTTGCTTTGCCATGTGACTAAAGTATGCCATCAAGTCTGTCTCCGACGCAATATTCTTAACATTTTGATCTTTCATATTGCCTCCTACTTTTCTCCGGAAGTAAACTTGCTTCTGCTCTTTCTGCAGCTTCTTTGAGTTCTGGTGGGGTATCATTATGGGAAAAATCTTTATTACCACTATCCGACAACATTTCGACTTTTTTCTTGACATAAATTTGAAAGATCGAACCACAAATTCCAATTTGTTTGAAGGTATGCCCCATTGATGTGTGGCCCTGCAATGGTGTCAAAAAAAATCCATATTTTGATATTGTAACACTCTTTTTTTCCAATAGAGAACATATTTTTTCTTTTGTTTATATTTTGATACATTATTTTCCTTAGGGAAGTGCACAAGTGGTAAATCATTTTCTGGGCCATTGGAATCATTACTGGGCTGCATCTAGTTCAAACCTTTGCTTTGATGTTCTTCTTCAATTGAACTTTCTTCTTCCTCGGCAACATCATTCAGATCCAATTGCGCTATTTCGTCCATATCACTTTCTTCAATCTTCAGGGTCCTGGGCATTTTGCATAACGCGTTCTAATATTTTAGGATAATTTCTCTTACTTCTTTCTCGTGCCGTAAAATATACCAAGATTCATCTCGTCTGTAATTAAAACATTTCATAAACAACACTTTTGCTCGATGTAACTTTGTAGTAACACACCTAATTTATTGTAAATTCTTTATATTTATATTTATTGAAATAGCCTACATTGTTATTGCTTCTTCCCCTTGTTATGGTACCCAGGGCGGATCGCCCATTACCCTGCTACGCCGCTGCGCCGACCTACCAAAATGTTGGCTAACTGGCTAGACATCTCGATTAAACGGCCAATTCCTACACTGCATACTGAAACCGTGCGTCGCCCCCCATTGTCACAACATTGCCACATTCACACGAAGCAAGTTAAATAAATCTTTCAACAGTGACGCAACAAAACAGCACAGGCACAGTGAGGCGCAAAACCACGTAAGTCCGCCATTCGTATCAGGAGCGCATAATCTGAAGCAGATTTCAAATCGGGCTATTCATAGGCACGCTCGTTCAGGCAGCCCGGGTTAACTCGTTTCCCGTACCAAATGTACAGAGCAAACCGCTTAACTCCCGGTTAAATTTAAAATTTAACTTTCCACTATCAGTACTACATAAAAGGTAAGAGGTAAAACGTATTAACCTTCCGCTCTCCCCCAGTTTCGTAGGTAGCCCCCTGTCGTCCTGTTTTATGTGTATATGTTATTACGGTAACGACCGCCTGCCGGTGTTGCCGATTCGACCAAAATTTCAGTTTTACAACGGGAATTCAATGTAGCGTAGCCCGCGTTTTAAAATATTCGGAAATCAAATCTACCGAAGCATTGTTTCCCTATATAAACAAAGACCGAAGTTATCTTAAGAGTGGGCGTCGTAGGCATTTTTTAGTAGTAAAGACAATGGAATTATCTTATCTAGGAGTCTAGGACGGCCTACTAATTCCATAGACTTTGCTTTTATTAAACGATTTGGCAACGCTGGCGCCTTCCATAATACTATTCGATACAGAGGTCGCGCTGGTCCAAATCTAGTCTGCAATTTGTGTAAGTAAGAAGAAAATTGCATATTGATTGTAGGAAAGACAGAGATACCCTACGAAATTTGGCAAAAATGAAGATGAAGAAAATGCCATCTATCCGTGGCCTGTTGGGGCGTCGACCAAGTTCGGGAAAAACCTCGTAACTTCGTGAAATCGTATTAGGCGCACATAAACATACGGAGCGATTCCGTTGAACGTGACGTTGCGCGATCCGATTAGGTTAGTTAGGCGTCGAAATTTAAACAATAAAATTGCTTCTGGATGAAATAAATTAATAATAATAGTTGCCTATTTGTTTAAATAATCTACTGGAATTTGATATTTTAGCAAGCGTGTTTGGGTTTTTCATGAATAATGTTAAGCTGTCCACATCGGCGTGACAAATATGACAATTAATTGATAATCCTTCGTTATTATGATGTGTAGGGCGTGATTTTTTTCATAAGATAGATTAGAGTATAATAAACCCAACTACAAGATGATGCAGTTGAAGTTTGAAGTGCAACGAATATTAAATATAATATTTCTATTACACTCCCAATTATATATGAAAAGTAAGGAGATATAGCTAATTTTGGATCATAGTTGTAAGTAATTCAAGTGGGAGGCCCGTCCTTCTCCCCCCCCTCGAATGTCATGTGGATTGGATTGATTAAGAGGCGCAAGTAAACGTTCTAGCTGAAAAGAGTTGCAAGCTCACCATTTAAATTAGGATTGCAGAAACCGCAGATGGAACATGGGATTTACACGCTGTTAATTTCGATCCTCATATCAATTCATATCACCAACAACAAAACATTCAAGGCAAACTTCAAGTTAAACTTCGAATTTAACCCAGGGATATCAGGGGCGCATAGGAATGAAGTGAACTGGGAACGTGAACTACGGCTGGAAAAAACTGGCCACGTTTTGAATCCTAATTGATAAAGATGAAGCAAAACCGCACCCATTCTTATTAGACAATATTTGATAGAAATTCACTATTTGCTTGCAAGCACGAAGTAAATTTGTTAAAAATATAATAAATAAAAAATATATATCTGCCTATCTAGTACAAAGATTATTGGCAGAAAATATTTAAAAAATACTACTAGCAGAAAAATTACAGACGTAAATTTTCCAAAGAAATTGGAAATCATTTTCTGGAGAACTCTCTTCTCCCTCCCTCGATCGCTCTCTTTTGGGAGGGAGCTCGACAACTAGAATTGAACTCGCTGTTCATCAGGAGTACAGAATAACACAGAGATACAGTTGAAACAAATACATACGAAAATATCGTTTCAATTCGATCTCGATGTGACCTCGTCAATTCAATCGGTCGAATTCGTTCGACTATTGTATTAGGACTACAGAAACAAAGAAGGATATATCTCCAAAGAAAATAAAATTTTCTAATATGGGTACGTAGTAAGTAGGCAGATAGGTATGGTAGATGTTAGTTATCTACCTACCTACTATCTACACAATAATTTATGTTTATGAAAAGCAAAAGCCCATAGTGATACTTAGATTTGTGAGTAGGTAGGCAGGCAGTCGGATGTGACGTACCCTATAGCTAATAAAATTGAAATTAAAACTGAAAAAACACTGTATATTTGAAACTAATACTTTATAGATATATAAATAAAATACCTACATGAAACGACAAAAAAAAATAAAATTTTATCTCATTTTGCAAACAGCTTTTTGAGCTACAAAAACTCCTCCTACGTCGTTGCCAAAACAAAGAAGCCCCTATTATTATTTAACTGAGTGAGTGAAGTTATATTATGCAATCAGTCAAATTGACCCAGTAAGATAGTAAGCCCGGCTTAAACTGGGCTTTGCAAAGCGGTCCATAACACGTTTAGCCATGGAACTTAAGCCTTGGTTATCAGGCGAACAGAAAAATTGGCGGGATAAACCGTCCATTCTGTTAATCAGATAGTTTAGTTTATTTTTAGCGCAATTAACTTAAATCAAAACACTTAGCGGTATGTACAGGGTCATTCCTTATATTTAGACAGCGTTTAGCGCGGTAGTTATACGTGGTGGAAAAAAACTTTACACAAAAGTTGTAGGGATCATCCTAAATCGCCAGAAAATGTTCTAAAATATAATACAGGGATATCGTAAAATTGACATTGTAAATCTTTAATGGAGAACCAAAAAAAAAATTGATAGATATTTTTTTTTGGAATTCAAAAATATATAATATGCTGATATTCGGATTTGCCTTTCTCGAAATATTTGCATTTTAAAAACGTGATTATTTTGTTTAATTTAAATCGCAGTTAGAATTAACATAGTATTACTATAATTATAACATATTTTTAATATATAATCAAAATAGAACCAAAAAATTAACAATATTTTTTTTTTAGAAAATAATTCATAAAAATTCTGAAGTGTTAAATGTGACCGTCGTTATTTTCTATAGTTTTTAAAACTCAAATATTTCGGCTAAACCAAATGTCAAAATATTATATATTTTTGAATTCAGAAAAAAAAATCTGTTAGTTTTAATATGCATTAAAAATTTACAATGTTTGTGTTTTTCATCAACTTTACAATAGCCCTGTATTATATTTTAGACTATTTACTGACGATTTAGGACGATCCATACAACTTTTGTATTTAAAGTTTTTTTCCACCTCGTATAATAACCGCGCTAAATGCTGTCTAAATATAAGGAATGACCCTGTACACGGTACATTACAAGGAGTGTTTTAAATAAAAATAGGTACAGGATGATTCAGATAACTCTTGAATGAAAATATCTCTATTGTTTTTGAAATTAACAAAAAATATGTATATTTATTTATCGTGTGTCAAACTGGGATTCGTGTGGCTGACACAAAAATTTTGCTGTGATTTGGCAAAGAAGATCAAAGGGTTATTAAAGAGAGAAAATTTTGCTGCCTTTTGGCCAAGAAGATCAAAGAGTTATTAAGAGAAACTAGAACTTTTAATACCAAGTAATAAAAAAAAGATAACAGTTGGATATAGCCCATCATAGAAAGTAAACTGACTGAAACAAGATTTGATGCATATTTCTTATAATCTTGGTTAATTATTATAATGGAGGTATTAGTTAGATAGGGGTAATAACTGGAAACCCTATCATAGAAAATTAAAGCTTTTTAAACAAATATAATCAATCTGAAGTATAAACGGTATTTTAATGATTAATAAATAGACTGAAAATAGTTCGAATCAATTATCTAACCTATCCCCCAGCTAATCGAATATAATATAATAATCTGACTATACCCGCTACACTTAAGGTGTGCGAGAACCTTAAGTCCAGCGTTTGCGCACGTCTCTCACTTACTTGATGAAATTAACCAAATCTAACCCAAGCCAAGCAAACCTAACCCAATCTAACTCAAGCTACCAAAAGAAGAGCGCGTTCAAACGCGCTTTTCATTTAGTAGTTTCATTGGTTTTTAAACAAATTATCCCAAATTATAAAAAAATTAAAAAAATCTTGTTTCCGCTATTTTTTTCTTTCAAATTTATTTCTTTAATGCATTACAATTCATAGAAATAAAAAAATCGTGAATTTCTATTGTGGGGCTATATTATTATGCAATTATTACCCCTAGGTAATTATTGGATATAGCACCATCGTAGCACCATTATAATAATTAATCCAAATTATAAAAAATATGCATAAAATCTTATGTCCGCAGATGTAGTTTCTCTCAAATTTACTTCTAATGCATGAATTAAAATCCCTAGAAATGTAAAAAATTACGAATATTTATGATGGGGCTATATCTAATAATTACCAAATTAAAGGTTAATGCCTGGAAAAAAATGTATTGCAATTTGTGATGAAAAGTCATATAAATTAGACGAGTCTGTAAGTGTAGAAGGATTATCTAGTATTTTATAAAACTATGCCTTCAATATGAAAAGAAAAGATTCCGACGATCCGACGAATGAGGGAAATTGTCATTAAAGTAATGTGGAATACCACAGCGAGGCACTTGCAAGAAATGTTTTATCAAAAATATCAAATTAATCCAGATTCATATTATGCAGCCTAAACGTTCTTCACGTGATAAAGTAGCATCTCTTCAGGGCTATTGGCAAATTTTGTGATGATATGGTCAACAGTATCCATTTGAAGATATCAGAGATGTCCCTGTCCCTGTTTCGGCCGTACCAGAATACATCTATGTAATAAAAACGAAAAAAAAAAACCAAAAATATTTTTCGAAAAATTTAAATTGTGACATGAATACTATAGACAGACGTTTTTGGGTGCGCTGAGATTGCTTAATTTTTGAAAGGTTGGATAATTTCGGCGTCATTTTTCCTGGCACAGCCTCAAAGCTGGATATCGTACGTTCAATATCTACTTGTAGAAGCAGTTGAATTGTCTCATTTTGATCTATAGATGGAAATGTTTGTAGCCAAGATTCAATATCAAAAACTTCATAGGATCCTATTGGGATCTTCAATACTTTTGTCTACGCCAATGGAATAGTAGAACTTGTAGAGTATAGGGAGGTGACCTAAATTCATACTCTCATGCTTTAGAGCGCATTTTCAATATTATGAATGAACAGGAGACTGTGAAGAAATCCCATGAGATCAGGAATTTTCTTTCCTCGGATCAGTGGGCCAGTAGGTTGGCTTATAAGTCCATAGTGTTTCACATTTAAGCTGCTACTAAAAGTTCCCCAATCAGATCTCCCCAATGAACATGCCATGTCACCTTCTACTATAAATCCATATCCCTGGCTATCGAGAAAGTATTTTTGCTGCATTATCAGAGTGAATAGTACGGTATATTTTAAATCCTTTAAATTTTGCTCAAATAGCAACGAGATATACATCAATTTTTTCCATGTCTAGATGATGCTGGTGCTCGAATTTTTAGATTTGATTTTAGAGATCTTTAAGTAAATAAAATTGAACATTTCAAGGCATGTCTATGACCATTAAAATTAAATGTCTTTGGCTATGACTACCAAAAGATGGAAAACTAGTATTGACTATGTTTGCTCTAATCTGTACAACTACAAAATAAGCTGCACAGTTGAGACTCACTGATCATGAGGTAATTTTGTATGAAATTTTTGGTTTTGAAACACCCGTAAAAATCTAAGGCAAAGTATGGTAGAATATTTAGTAGTAAAAATTTTGATAGGTTCAGAAGGGAGGCTATCGCACAAGCACCAAACATTAACAAGGGACTAGAAGGTCCACTCTCAGTCGGCACTTTTGATGTAGCGCTTACAAAGACGAGACCAGGTAAAACGCGGCACGAGGCCTGAACGAATAACCAGTATTTCACCAGATTCCGGGAGGGGCAAGGAGAGAAATGCTGGGGGCGGGGCTTAAAGTGAACCTTCTAGTCTATTGTTAATGTTCGGTGCTATCGGCTCTTTTTTGGGATCATATACCAAACTCACAAGATCCAATATCGGAATTTCATGGAAATATGGTAAGCCATTTTAATGTTGGCTTTCCTATAGGCAAAATAAAATCAAATAAACTCATCCTCTCAGTTCCATCTCCGGAGCTTGGTGTACTGGGGTTCTTAGAAAGTCCTCGAGAAACCTAAAAGAGAAACCATCTCTTCATCTCATAAGGAAACAACATACCAATTGCACAAGTTTTCCTCTATATTTTACCACATACCGTTCGATATACCATCGATTAATAAGGCTTCCAAAGCAAGCCTATTGCTCTAGCCACATGAATGACTCGTCTAATAAGCCAAAAGAGTGCTGGAAACTTGTCAATGACGTCCGAAGAAAAAACAACTTTAATCCTTCTACTGGCCCTGACATCACGCCCCATGAATTCAACAGATTCAGTGACATTGCCCAGAAACTCCAAAATCATCTTAGCCCCTCATTTGATCCTGACAGCTTATTACCAAAGATATCAGTTGAAAATTCATTCCTTTTCCCACCGACTTATCGCAACTGAAGAAAACGTTATCCTTAATAAAAAACAAAAACTCCTCTGGAGAGAATGGTTTATCAGTTAAGATCTTTTAAAACTTGCCTGATGTTGCCCTGGATGTGTTGGTTAAGGCGATCAACTCTTCATGGACAATGGGCACCTTTCCCATGTTTGAAATTAGCCAAAGTGATTGATTCCTGTTCACAAAGATGAAAGTCATGATAATCCTTCAAATTTCAGACCGATTTTCTTCTGCTGGTCAAGTGTCGTGTTATGTCATTTTTAAAGCGAAATAACATTCTCGGCAACATTCAGATTGGCTTTCAGGAGAACTCAAATACTACCGATGCTATATACAACTTCCTCCATGAACTCTACGGTCAAATGAATGGTGGGAGCTTTCGCTGCAGTGTTTTGTGACCTGTCTAAAGCTTATGACTGTGTTAGTCATGACATCATGCTTTGGAAACTTCAGCACTATGGTTTCAGATATAACATTTTCATGGTTCTCCTCATATCTCGTCAATGTGGGTTTGTGTGCTCTGGACTATTCTAGTGTGGACCTGTGGTGTGGAGGTGCCTCAGTGATCAATCCTAGGCCCTATACTTTTCCTCCTCTACATCAATGATCTTGATATATGGGGAGAATATACTTTATTTGCTGACGGCACTACAATTCTCTGGCACAGCTCAAATGGTGAATCGTTATTCACAACATTGTCAGCCGACCTACAGAGAATAAAAGAATGGTTTGACTCAAATCTTCTCAGTTTCAATTGCTAAAAGATTAGACTCTTGTGCTTTAAAGGAGCACTGGAGGATGTCAATATTGAAGGTAGGCTGATAGAGGAACATGCAAGCAGTACTTGGGATCACTATCGACTGTAAACTAAAGTTTGAGGCTCACATAACTGATCTTGCAGGCAAATTATATTCTGGTTGCTATGCTGTTAGGTTGGTCTGTGGGCCGGAGGTGGGTAGGTCTGTGTATTTTGCTCTTAGGGAGTCACAGCTTCGATATGGTATCTGTTTTTGGGGCAACGCCAGCAATAATCTCATCCAGTTGCTCTTTGTCATACAGAAGCGGTCTCTACGATACATCTGTCAGGCACAACCTCGTGATTCTTGCACAGTTGCATATACTGGAGATCACTAGCATAATTTATAAAAATCGCCAAAATTTAAAGCTGGAAAATCCCTGGCATCAGACTCGCCAACAGAATGACTTGCATCTGCCCATCCCCACATCCACATTGACAAACAGATCAATATTCTTTGATGGTGTCAAGATTTTCAATAAACTCCCACGCAACAGTAAGGGGTTACCCTCATCGAGAGGTTTTAGATCAGAAACGGGAAGATCATTAGTCTCCCGGCCCTATTAAATTTTATATTCTTTAATCAATTCTGTCATATAGCGATTTTATCTATTTTACTGATGAAAACTGTATCTGCCTTTGAAATTAGTATTTTTATTGTATGTATGTACCTATGTATTATTAGTCATAACTTTCTGTTTGTTTCTCTATTTTTATTTACTTTGCTTTATTAAAAACAATTATTGTTATAACAATAAAGCATATTTTTATTTTCACTGTTTTAGGTGATATTAACAACATTCCACAATTATTATTATCGGTCTCATTTTTCAACTTTCATAGCACACCATGCAAACAAAAATAAAAAAATTAATGTCAGGTAGCCTTGAATGAGTTTTGTATCAGTAGCATAAAATATTGTAATGGGTAGGTCCGGACATGATTTATTTTTTAAAACTGAGCACTTCACGCGCTCATTACATAACCCACAAGGCTTAACAGAATGAGATTTCTATCTAGAAACTAAATAAAAAGGAACTTTTAATAATTGTGAAATTGGTCCAGTTTTGTTATACCTACCAGCATTCGCATATTAGATAACTGATAAATCGATCCTATCGTACGAATTAATTGGCGAAGAATATGGTAGGAGAACGTATGATCAATAGAGAACCATATGCTGTCATTACTTATGTATTAAAAACCAATCGATACGTTGAGATATTCTCTCTGCTTTATACATATTAATTTACCGTGTAAAATTTTCATTATTATTCCTTCGCCATTCTATCAAGTAGATCCGAGTGTATGTATATACCTATGTGTCATTAGTCATAACTTTCTGTTTGTTTCTTTATTTTTAGTTACTTGGCTTTGTTAAAAACAATTATTGTTATAACAATAAAACATATTTTGACTGTGACAATTTTAGGCGATATTAACTACATTCTACAATTATTATTATCGGTCTCATTTTTCAATTTTCATAACACACCATGCAAACAAAAACAAAAAAAAAATAATGTCAGGAAGCCTTGAATGAGTTTTGTACCAGTAGCATAAATATTGCAATGGGTAGGTCCGGAAATGATTTATTTTTTAAAACTGAACACCTCAAGCGCTCATTATATAAACCACAAGGCTTAACAGAACGAGATTTCTATCTAGAAACTAAATAAAAAGGAACTTTTAATTGTGAATTTGGTCCAGTTTTGTTATACCTACCTGCATTCGCATATTAGATAACTGATAAATCGATCCTATCATATCCTACTTTTCAAATTATGAATTAATTGGCAAAGAATATGGTAGGAGAACGTACGATCAATAGAGAACCATATGCTGTCATTACTTATGTAATAAAAATCAATCGATACGTTGAGATATTCTCTCTGCTTTATACATATTAATTTCACGTGTAAAATTTTCATAATTTTTCCTTCGCCATTCTATCAAGTAGATCCGAGCGAACGCCAAGCCATTGGCCAAGCAAGTAGATCACATAATAGCCCAATAAAGATCATGCGTATATAAGGGGGAATGTCACTCTTACCTCCCAAAATATGTGACGTTTTCTGGAAATGTCGCCTTCCTATTCGTTATAAATAATATGCATAATGTAGTGAAATATACCTAGATTTCTTCACCGATATATATTTTTTCCCATTAGGATTTAATATATATTATTCATGCATGAATGAAAAATAAATTTTTGGGGTTATCTGCAGATGAATTGTTAACAGGCTACCTACCCTAGGTTTGTCATTATGTGTGTCAGTCCAGTACCGATGAAACTTAACGATATTAGGGTGGTCTAGTTGTGTAAGGTTCTCGAACACCATTTGGATCTTCTCCTCCTGATTCTTGAAGTTCTTCCTTTCGGAAAACTGGACCTCGTTCCAGACTACCTCCACGCCCTCTTCCGTGTCCATAGCCAGGAATGCGTAGTCGATGCCGGGCACGTCACGTTGTTCCACCTGGAAACAAACGAATAAATATATAAATAAAAGAACACTTATTTAGAACACTATAATCGCTTAAGACGTCAGTCTTAAAATGTAGGAATATTTAAGCTGACATGTCAACTAGACACATCATGTGGTGAGCAAATAATCATGGGAATGATTTGTCATTTCTTTTTTACAAGCATGCGAGCCAACATATATTTTGAATTTATTGTATCAAGGTTATGGGGTGAAATATTTCAAAATTGGACTTATACATGTATACATAACAGAAGAGTGAGTGCAGTCCGAGTGTAGTGAAAAGTCACCAGCAGAAATACATAATTCATGAACGTAATTTATATTCGGTAATACTGAAAATAATAATAATAATAAGGAGTAAACAAACGTTTCGCTAAGTTCATCGTTAGGAGCGATGATTATCGACGATGTCATTAGGTACAACCGACGGTATAACTGAAACAAGCCAACTACAGGCTCGATGAACCAGTATCAGTATCAGAAGAGGTGTCTCCCAGGGTCTGCACTTAGACCACCAATTGGGCCCGTTGTACCAGAGGTTGTACCTCCAGTTCGCATTAGCAAACCTCCAGGATGCCAGTCAATGCACTGAATCTGGCTCGATCAGCGTCGCGCCAAAGATTCTGAATCTTGTACACGCAAAGGCGGGGCATTCCCTAAATAGATGGTATGGGGTCTCAACGTCTTCCAAGCACCATGCCCCCCTCCTCTGCAATTCTCAGCAGACTCAAGTGCCGTCTAAGTCTACAGTGCCCTGTGCAGAATCCCACCAACGCCCTGCACTCTTGTCTTGGTAGGTCCATGAACCCCCTGCCTGGTGAGACTCTTCGCGGGTCAACGTATCATAAGCTACGTCTGTCTCATCCCAGGAGCCGTCTACCATACCTCTTCGCACAGGCTTCCAAAACCCATTCGCGAACACTCTGGGCCATCCCCACACAGAGATCAGGCCCTATTATATCTACGTGCGGAGCCTTCTTTGGCTAAGGCGTCAGCGGCCTCGTTTCCTGGTACACTCAAGTGTCCGGTACCCAGACCAGCGTAACCTTTTGGCGCTTTGCAAGTTCAATCTTACACTCCCTGACCAACAAGGAGCGCGTGCGGACTGACTTCAGTGCCATGAGTGTGGTCTTGCTGTCAAAGCAACGAACCAGTATAACGAACTATAAGCAAAGACAATTCAGTTTATATTGTTTTTGTTATAAGGAATAAGCCCCATGGTATAATAAATATGATATGATATTCAGACGTGTCTAGGTCATGTGATGAGCAAGTAACCATAGAAACGATCTGTTATTACTTTGTTACAAACATTGTTACGATCTAAAATTTTGCTCACCACATGACGTAGCATTTTAATATCATATCTTCAATGTCTTGTATTATGAATAAGCCCTCTTTATTTATTAATTTTTTAACTTACATATATTTTTGAATAATTTTGCACAAGTTCAGAAGTCTGATCGACCTGCCATATATCATAACCGGTAACTCCAAGCTGACCAAAAGAGGTCTGGAATTAAAAAGGAATTGCATAGAGGAAGTAGTTTGTACAAGGCAAAGCCCTGAAGGTTCCACGTGCAATCAAACATCCAACCTGACCAGGCCAAAAGAAATCAATCAGCAGTTATGCACATCTATTTTCCATAAATCAACCATGTGTCTCGGTGGTATTCAACTTCAATTTTATTCCATTGAAACTGAAGGGTTGTTTAACCCCATAAAAATTCATAATAATACAAATCTTATCCGACATAGATAGTTCCTCGTTCCTCTGCATGGATGACGCCTTCACTGAGATAACAGGATTTTACGAGTCTTTACTGATTACCAATATTATCGATCTCTCCAGGTTTCCACAGCTTTAAAGCAACGTTGGGTTCCACAAGTTATATAGACAACAATACAATTTGACTCAAAAATTTCTGTATACAAACCTGCTCATCTTTGATATATATTATAGTTATGCAATAAACTAGTCGATCTAGAATGAAATATCCAGGTTCCGTTTGTTTGTTTGTATAAAGGACAGACAAATATCATGATTAGTGACAAAGTTAGAGTTTACAAAATTATCTCATGTTCCGCACCTGAAGTCTAATGTTAAGAGTAGGTGGAAGAAATCATATGCATATTATGCAGCTAATAATTCCAATCATTATAACCGGAACAATATAACATTAGTCACCAAGCCCACATATATACAGGAAACATTATTAACCAGATACTGTTACATAACTTTCATTAGAATTTGGCCATGATAATCTAATAATTTCAGGCGAGAGTGTTTCTGTTGTAATGGAAGTGCTGACGACGATCTCAGCCATAGGTTGCTGCTTGTAACCCAAACTAAAGAGTTTACCAATTAATGTTGATTATATAATGATTTTGATATTTTTATTTCATACATGAGGATGCGTAACAGAAAACTGTAAGGCATAGATTATCCTAGATCCATTCATGATATATTTATTTGTCTGTCAATCAAGTAAAATCGCCCAACAGATCCCTATGTCGTGACTCGTGAAATATGTGTTTAACAGGTTAAACGCCATGGCGGACACCGGTGTCCGACTCCATGAGAGCTGTCTGGGCCAAGGCGGACACCGGTGTCCGCCTGACTTTATAATCTTCATCGATTCTGCTCGGCCAAGAGGACAAGCTTTCATGCAGTTTAACATGGTGTCGTGTCCGCCATGGCCCTGCACCAATAAACGCTGATATCAGGATTTTTGTAGTTACACTATCAAGTGAGATATTGTTTTTTTTTATTATTAATTTAGATGTTTAAAAAACATAAAGAGTTGGATTACAGAGTAAAAACATGATTGAACGAGCCTAAAAGATAACAAATTTGCTTATTTATATATGAAAAAAAAAACGAACATAAAAATGTCAAAATATATAGATAGTTCTGCACAATTAGCGTTTTCTGTGAAATAAGTTGAAACATTTAAGTCAGAACCTTGGATTTCCTTCGCACTGAACGAAGTAAGTTACCTTTTCCAACTTTGTTCTTGTCAATCCATCCTGTTTTTTTACAGCACCCTTTACAATATTTCCTATTTTCTCATGCAATTCAATTTTTCGCGCTTATCAACTGTCAAACTCATCCTTAGAAGAGGAATAGTTTCAAAACCGTTTCCAAACTTCAGTAATTTCTCTCTAATTAAATATCGAAAGTCTGTAATAGAGGTCGCTGCTCTGTTTTACTTCCTTGAAGATAAAGTGAGCGTTAACAACTGAAGTATCTACTAATAGTTCTATTGCGATATTTTTTATACTGTATCCGCTGGTTCTGAACATATCGGGCACCGGTGACCGCCCCCTAATTTTCACAGGCTAGAGCGGACGCCGGTGTTCGCTGATTTTGTTTCTACTTCTGGAATGTGGGTATAACTGATGGCCAAAGTTGCCGACTAGAAGAAAAAAATATGTTGACCCAGGAGGGTGGTTCCTCGGGTGGTTCACTAAAATATCCTTGGCGCATAACCTGTTAAATAAGGAGGGCTTGGTCGTTTTAGGAATAGGATATTAGTGATTTATTTAAATATGACTGATGCTGTTCGAATGGTCTTGAAAAAGAAGTTGGGGTTTGTTAGTGACTGTATGCAATTGCGGACAATAAAAATCGGGCACCTATTTGACGTTTTATATGATTTACATCAGCTTTGGTAAACTGGATTTCGACATGAAGTTCTACCCGTTTCACCTTTATTAACGGTTTCATCAACGATCTCTTACACAGGACCAACAATTTTATTTAGAGCTTTGCAGACGACAGCACTCTTATATCCTCATTCATGTCGCTGACTCCAATGACCGCTGCTCGTTCCCAAAGCAAGCGAGAATATCAGATTGCTGCCATCAATGAGGATATGAACGCCATCGTGGAATGGGGCGTGTAGTTTAACGCAGTAAAGACTCAAGCAGCTGTGTTCTCAAAAAAAAGCACAACACCGCAGGACCTGACTTATCAACGACAGGACAAACACTGGCTCTGGCCTCATCCATAAGCTTGCTGGCTATCAGCGTAGAAAACAACATGTCTTAGCGTAGTCACGTCACCAAAATCGCCAAGGCAGTAGCACAAAAGCTAGGAGCATTCTATTGTATTCACCTCATCAGCTCTTACTGTTCTATAAGGCCCAGATAAGACCATCTCTGGATTACTGTCTCCATGTGTGGAGCTCGGCACCTAAACACTTGCTCAAGATATTAGACTCCATACAGAGGACAGCAGTCCGTCTTGTGGATGATCCAGGACTGACTAAAGAACTTTATAGCCTTGAACATCGAAGAAAAGTAGCGGCATACTCTTTACTATCGATACTACTACGTTAGATGTTTGAACGAACTGGCACTTATGATTCCGTCCACAAACAGAAACACCCGTCAGATACAAGCTGCTCATCAACATACAATTCATTTGCGAACATCTAGAACATTGAGGCTGCGGGACTCGTTTATCTGGAGGACTGCCTCTCTCTGGCAGGGACTCCCGAGTAACGCCTTTCCCGAAAACTACAGCCTACAGCGCTTCAAGTTCAACGTCTATCGTCTTCTCCGCACACGCACCGCTCGTTGAGTGGTACAGGATTTTCCTATACAATTTTAATTTTGTGAGTAACATATTATTTGCAAAACTAAAAAAAAAACAATATATTTAAACGAAATCAACAAACATTAATATGAATATTTTATTGCGGCTCCATTTGATCGAATAACAGAATTCAGCCTCTTGGACATTGGAGCAACCATGATCCGGATTAAATTCATTCCATACTTGTTGAATTCTGACCTACAAGTCATTTTCCTGAGGGAAAACGGTTACTAAAAGGCCCCAAACATTTTCTATTGGATTTATACCAGAACTCTGTCAAGGCCAAGGCCTGACCCGTATGTTGCCCGCTCCCATCCATTCAGTAACTCTTCGTGCAGTTATCCAGCTGAGAGATGAAGTTACCTGGCATCTGGAAAGGTCGCACTCATTGATGGTACTATAATATTATCCAATAAACGAAATATACCTTCAATATTTGTGCACACATGATCCCCCGAGCATTCAATATTGTGTGTGAAGCTATAGTCAAATCGAATGCTTGGGAATACAATGTTGCTCTAGACATCCACCCCTTGTATGGAGAGCAAGAGCAAATCCAACTATTTGTTACTTGTTTGTTGTTTTGCATCAAATAAGGTTTGTTAACTGCAACAGAGTGATATTTGAGATTCCATTTTCCTTGAATTCAAGTTCTTGCAGTCTTAGAAATGCCCGGGAAATTAATTCCAATCTTTGTCTCAACATTGAAAAGGCAAGTTCTGCTGTAGGTCTACTACATTGACATTCTTCTTCCCCGATAGAATTCGCAATCTACCGCTTCCTGGCCTTTCGAGCGAGTTTGATTCGAGCCATTTAATTTTTGCCATGAACAGTGCTTTTGGGCATGCCTGAATATTTAGCGACCATTCTTTCCGACCACCTCTCTTTAAAAAAGGTTGCAACTCTTAATTTTAAAATGTTAATTTATAATGATTATTGCGAGGATTATTGTATATGCAGGCACATGCCGAGTTGTAGAAGTACTAGTTACAATGCTAAAAAGTGCTGCCAGGATTTTAAAGTCCGCAACCGTACTCACATTTTTGAGCCCAGCAATACGAAATTCTTTGAGAGGAGTTGCAACATCAAGCTGATTGATTTGCTTTGTAAGAATGAGATTCTTCACTAAGTCGTGTTCGCCAAAATCTTGAACGATTTCTGTCTTCATTATTGCCTACTCTGGATCATTTCAAATTCAGTAAAAATTTGAAAGACTTAGCATTAAATCAAATGCGATAAATCTTCGAACGAACTAGATAAACATTGAAGAAAGTCTACCTAACCCACACTATTTACTTTTAATTGCATGTGCATACAATATCCCATAAGACATTTTTGTTCAACCATTGAAACTTTCCATTGCGACAAACGCCTTCTTAACAAGCAATTACCGAGGACAGCCATTGGCATTTTATGTCTATAGATCTAACAATGGTTTCTCTTTCGAGATTTATTGCGATTTATGTGATGCTTTAATTTCTGTTCCATGAATTATTTTCGAGAATTGGGCAGTAAATAATGAAATTCTATCATTTAGCGGTAAAGTTACCGCCCATATAAGGTTTCGTTTCCGATCACCAGTCATAAACTGTTACAGATAACTTTCGACAAATAAAGAATAATGTATACGAATCGGGATTATTAATTATCGAAAATATGTAGTAGAGCTTTGAGAAAAGCAGTAATTATTAGAGTTAAAAAAAGTGCGTGGTGACACTAGTAGATGCAGACAGCTTGCGAAATTTATTCCCAGACGCGAGCAATAACGAACCTGACACGACGACAGCCGAATGTATTGGCGCGAAATATGTAAAAGGAAGTGATGTTTGCTGACTGCATAGTTGGTGAGTGGATTATTCTTTTGCTCTGAGCATGAAATGTAGGGCGATTTCCTGGATGCTTGGTGGAAAATACAAATGTTTAGATGTCACATCCTTCCTCTTTTGTTTTTTTTTTGTGTAGTGTAATTTGCTCCTCTGAGATACGTTTTTTATTAGGTTTTCTGCAACTTTTAATAAAACCGGTATTAAATTGGAAATATTTTTGTCACTCCCTTTAAGAAGCATTTCCTCTTCCCTGTTGGTCAAATTGGTCTCGGCAGAAGCCGAACTTCTGCATGATGGACCAAATGTTGATAATTAAAGGTAATCGAAAGAGGCCTCTGTGGGACCGACAGTGAAGATGATTTGCCATTGTTATAGAGTTACGAGCCCGAACGACGGGCAGACAAAGGCCAGTCATAAGGAAATCTTCCAAATGGACTGTGTTCGCCAGGTAATCAAATGTGTACGCTACAAGAACCAAAACGCTTTTTCGCTATATTTTTGCTGAATATTTCGGGAAAAATAACGTGAAATACCAGAATATCCTAACGCATCAAGACCCTTTTGGTCAGTTGCCAAAGCTGTCAATCAGGGTTTCTCAAAGATGTCAATCCCACCACTGACCAAAGGTAATGGCTCAATAGCGGAAACGGTCAAAGAAAAAGCAAACATTCCTGCTGAAATGTTTCAATCAAATTCTACCTTAGATCCTCAAGGAGACTCCCCCAACTATCCCGAGAGTGAATTCCTCAATGCCAGGGCTGATGAACGCGAAGTGAAACGAATACTCAAAAGCCTAGACACTAACAAGGCCACAGGACCGGATGACGTTCAAGCAATAGTGCTTAAGAAATGTGCTGCTGAATTGCAACCCAGTTCCCAAGAAAGGTAAAAAAAACGATTCCAAACAACTACCGTCCAATTGCCTTAGTTCCCATCATGCCCAAAGTCATGGAAAAACTGATCAACGAACAGCTCTTGTAGCTCGAATCGGCAGGCATCTTAAATGATCGCCCATATGGCTTCCGCAAGCACAGATCACCGGCAAGTCCTGACTTACGTGACCTACCTGTGGACCAAAGCCATCGAGAGCTACGGCGATTTCGTGCAGTGGCTCTCGACATATCCAAGGCATTTGATGGGGTGTGGCATGACAAATTGTTAAGCAAATTTACCCACCAGCACCGCTTCTATGGCTGTCCGATTTCTTAAGGGATGGACATCTCTCGGAGGAATTTTAGATCAATGCCGGAGTTCCTCAAGGGTGTATATTATCTCCCACACTATCTCTGCTCTATACCAACAATCTCTTAGACAGGACAAACAATTATATTTACAGCTTTGCAGACGACAGCACTCTTATATCCCCATTCAGGTCGCGGACTCCAATGACCGCTGCTCGTTCCCAACGCGGGCGAGAAAATAGATTGCTGCCATCAATGAGGATATAAACGTCATTATGGAATGGGGTGAGGAAAACAATGTCAAGTCTAACGCAGAAAAAACTCAAGCAGCTGTTTTCTAAAAAAAAGCAAACACCGCAGGACATTTCTTATCAACGACAGGGCAAACACTGACTCTGGCCTCATCCATAAGCTTGCTGGGCATCAACATAGAAAGCAACATGGTTTGGTGTAATCACGTCACCAAAATCGCCAAGGCAACAGCGCAAAAGCTAGGAGCACTCTACCCAGCAAAGAAGTTGTATACACCTCATCAGCTTTTACGGCTGTACGAGTATAAGGCCCATATAAGACCATCTCTGGAATACTGTTACCAGGTGTTGAGCTCGGCACCCAAACACTTGCTACCTTATTCGCGGATGACACAGCCATTCTGTGGCACAATTCTGGGGCTGACCAATTAAAAATAGTAATATCGGAAGATATAGAGAAAGTAAAATTGTGGTGTGATGCTAACTTACTAGCCTTTAACATCTCTAAGACCAGCATCTTGCATTTCAATAATTGTACAATGGCTGATGTACATCTTGGTAATGATGAGATCTTAAGTTGTACAGAAGTTAAGTTTTTGGGAATAGTCATAGATAGGAAATTAGGTTTTAAGTCGCATATAATTGACCTTTGTAAAAGGCTGGCATCTGGCTGCTTTGCTGTCAGGGTAATAGCGGGAGAACTAGGCCTGACTGTTGCAAGGACAGCATATTTTTCCCTTATCAAATCACACATTAGGTACGGTATTCCCTTCTAGGGTAATTCCGATAAGTACTTGGCAAATTCGGTGTTTATACTGCAAAAACGAGCTTGGCGGTACTTGTGTGGTGCGGGCGCAAGAGACCCCTGCAGACTTCTGTTCATCAAACATAGGATTCTGACCTTTTATTCCTTATACATCCTGGAAACGGTATCTCTGATTCCTTTTGCGTTATGTACCGAACATAAAAAAAGAAAAAAAAATCGACGATATGAAAAACGACGAGGTATTTGATAAGAAAACAGGAAAAGCTTACTTCGACGCAAAATTTGGCGATAAAATTTAATCATCCTACGAGCACGAACCCCGAATAATAATAACAAGCCAGGACCGCTCTAATTTTCTGATTCATATTTTGCCCCTCCAGCTAGTGTTGTTTCGACGCTTATGATTTAGTTCAAATTTACCGGAATGATCTTCCTACTGCAACAAGTACTGTCAACGAATACAACAACTTAAAGAACTGGTTTTCAGAATTTATCAGTTATTTATTTTCGATGTGAGTGAGTAGCAATTATTTCCCAGTTTCCCTGTTATTCACTTTCTGATGCGTCAGGGGCAAACGCGATCCATTTCGATAGCAAAATGTAAGTATATCAGCATTTCAAATTCAAATTAATTTATTGGTGTTAATATACACAATAGTATTTACACAAGTCAACAGAAAAGATTAATGTTAAGGTAAAATTGTCATCAAATAAACAATAAAACTAAAATAGACACTAAACTAGACAGATATTAAAATATTTTGTACACAATCGTATTGAAAATTATAAAAATTGAGATAAACACTAAAAATATATCAGTCCTAAAAGATGTAATTAAAATATTCTTCAGTCGAATAAAATGCATTTCTTATTAGAATTTGTTTTATTTTACTTTTAAAATGTAGTAAAGGCAATTCAGTATAATTGGTTGGTAATTTATTGTAGTTTAACAGCCAGACACCTAGGGCCCCCCTGACATGTTGGCAGCCTCTGGAAAATTGGTACCAATTTGTTGCGACTTCGAGTTTCATAATTATGGACATCTCCAAGCACTTGATAGTGGCTCTTATTACTCTGTACCCACAGTAGGTTTTCCAGGATATAAACCGATGGTAAGGTGAGTATATCCATAGTTATAAATACATGTCTACAGTCATCCCTGTACTGCCAAGAACTCTAACTGCCCTTCTCTGCAGTGCAAACAACCTCTTTACTTGGGGTTGGGGAGCATGGCCCCACACTAAAATGGCATATGTTGTTCACAGTGTGATACAGTCCAAAATATGCAGTTCTCAGGGCACTATCAGAGGAGCAACCAGTAAGGCATATATTGTACTCCTCAGTTTTGCAGCCACTGCATTAATGTGCGAGTGCCGTTGAAGAAGGGGTTCTCGATGAACACCCAAAAATTTTACTGTGGTCTCCCTTAGTAGATCAGTTTGTCTCAGAGTAAAAATGAACCTTTTCGTTTTGTCAGCATTAAGATGCAGTAGGTTCATGTTAAACCAGTCCTAAACCTGAATATTAGGATGTGGCTAGAGCAGCTACCACGTCCCTGTGGACTGCAGTAAGTGAGCGGAATAGCTGAGAGACAAAAACATATCGGGCTGTTGGTTCGCTTGACTATTTATATCATAAAATCTGCTGACCATTGTAACTTTAAGGTTCATAAATGCCTGCGCTGTCCGCTCGCGTTGTTAATAGATTAACTTGAATGTTTGCAAATAGTTCAAGTTCAAACGTAGGAGGGGGATAATTAATTGGTAGTTTAAATGAAGAGAGTCACTTTGATATCCTGCACTGACCTGAGCGAAAATATTTTTGTAATATCCCTGGTAAGCTGCGGGAACATATTTCACTACCAAGGCCTTGCAATATTATATTTTTTTTACCATTTAGTGGCAATGTATTATTGTAGCCTTTTACCGTTGGTAGTGACATCTGCGAGTTGGCATCTTTCCTGATGAGAAATGTTGTGAAAAGTGTCAATCCAATGGAAACTGAGCAGTCAACAGTTATTTTTAGTGCACTAACCCAAACTAACCCAAACTCTGTAAGTTGAAATTGCAAACTTCTTTGTTTTTCCAGTTATAGATTTGCTGCTTTCTCACAAACACTTGCATTTTCTATAACCATGGAAAAGGGACATGGATCACATAGCGCTGCGTGCTTCGCTACTCCCGACAAGTGTCTGCTATACTGCAATCAGTTGGGAGCACAAATCAAACAAGTTCGGAATTTGACTGTTTCTTGACCAAAATAAACGCTTACATTTTCTATAACCATGGAAAAGAGACATGGATCACATAGCGCTGCTTGCTTCGCTGCTCCCGACAAGTGTCTGCTATACTGCAATCAGTTGGGAGCAAAAATCAAGCAAGTCCGGAACTTGCCTGTTTCGTGACCAAAATAGAATATGCAGGCAAATTTTGTTTATTATTAACTCCGTTAAAACGTTGCCCGATTCTTGCGCCAAAAGATACGCAATATTCATTTTGTGACTTGCCCAATTCTTGTATCAAAGTCTTCAATTTCTCCGTTTATCACTATTCCCCGTCTCAAGTTTTCAAACTTTCAATCCGATATAAAATTATGTTTTGAGATTCATCTAGGTGGACTTCTTCTTTCTAAAATCATCCTTTGCTGAAACGTTTGAAATAAATGATGTCCGCTTTCATTCCTCATGACGTGTCCACGATAATGGAGTTTTTGAAATAAAAGCTTCTGTTTTAAAAATATATATATAATTTTTTGGGTGAAAACCGTATTTGAATAAGCTGCTAAAACCAAAATGAAACCAATTTATTTCCTCACCAGATAATACAACATTTATTGGAATTCCGGAATTCCCACAGACGAGACGTACAAGAAAACACTCTATGGCATTTCGTAATATCGTTCGAATGACAAGAAAAATAAACTTTCTTTCGTGTCTGATAAATTCCACATTTCTAGCAAGCAAGTATAAGTAACGGTCTAATTTTGAACTGCTTTTTCTATAGTCGAACTCATTATCAAGTTGAATTAAAATAAGTTGTCGGTAGAAACACGACCCATTAAGCATTAGTGGAATTTTGAGATAACCATGTGCCAGGTCTACCTACTAAAGACGTTTTAAAAATCACGTAGACCCAACACATTATCATGAATGTGCTTAAGGTTTTAAATGACAATAGGGATTCAGTTGGATTCAGACAAACGACATGGATGGTATTCGAGCTGAAGAGGCTACAGTTTAAACCAATAATAAATGCAATAATGATATCATAAAATATTCCGTTTTGTGAAACCATGACAGAGAAAATTATGACAACACGAATTTATAAAAAAAAGCTTTGTTTCAGTGACGCGTCTTGTTTTTTCCTACATGACAGAACAGGACCGTCGCTACTGGAGTGGCGTTAATCCACATCTTTTTAGAGAGGGATACCTTGAATATCCCAAAAAGTCAATGTTTGAGCGAGAATAGTGGGAGAACTTATAGCTCCTTTCTTTGTTAAAGAAAATTTAACTGGCCAAATTTATGCTGAAATGCTTAGTCAAACTACAGAATCGCGACTGTGCATGAACCTAAAAACCAAACAGACTTACAAGGCAATCTAAAATTGAACGAAGATTCTGTACACTTCCAGTACACCCGAAAGACATATAAAAAATAATAGACAGAGCAGGTCATTCATAAATTACCAAATGTTAACATGCCAACATTAGAAATATTAACGTTAAGAGGGGATAAAGTAATGAATGAAAATAATGAAGATGGCGGCCAAAGCGCCTCAAACATTTCATTCATGTAATGTACGGCAACAACGACGCGCCTACGTCATGTTTTTCCCGGCGGCGCACCATAGGTGTAACATTTTAGGCGACACCTGTTTAAAGTCAGGTAACATTGAAATAAGCCTGCTGTCAAACAGAAAATAATAAGCTATTGCAAAAATGAAATCACTAGATATAAAAGAATAATTTATTAATATTGAAATATGTACATCACTACAAAAATAAATTTTAAGTTACAGTTCGGAAAAAAAAAAACAATTTACGTTTAATTGATAATTCATTAGAGGATTGATAACAGGGTGTCGCTAGCCGCTGTGCCGGCCGGTCTACTTGGGGATAATCGAGGGAGTACCGCCGATTTCGTGAACAATGTGAAGTGGTAACGTAGTGACATAGGGCCCAGTTTATATAAAGTTTCTGCGGAAAATACGTATAACACTTCGCATTTTTTTGTGTTTCCATTTTGATTCAAGTTTTGCATTATAAATGTTAATATTATAATCTACACGGCATCGACATGCTTTAAAGCGAAAAATTTATATTTTGACATGCTCTATTTTCTTCCCCGTTATTTTTCTGTCACGTTATTAAAAACAAGCTGCCGATTCTCCACGATACAGGCATGCTCTTAGGTGTCATTAGCAACAGCACCGCAGTAGCGGTATAGTACAGCTTGCGTACTATTTTCAAGAGGAAAAAGAAGATGGGGAACGATGTTGGCGTCTTCAATGTCTTCATATTTAGTAAACAAATCTGTCTATTTTTTTTATATGTCTTTGTTGTACCCCCATATTATGCTTCTGTGGCGAGAGAATGGTTGGACCAAAAATCACGAAAACAATTTAAAATTATCAGTTTCCATATAGTTTGGCACTTCCCAAGAATGATTCATAAGAACCAGCTTGCAACGCGGGTCAGACTAGCTAGCTCACTCTGTCCATTCATGCACAATAAAGAATTAAGAATTAGACTAAGAACAGAACTACGCATTATTTCTGTGTTATCTAAACGAGTTATTATATTCCGATGCCAGTGCAGTATGTTGAACTAATATAATACTTGAATACTGATTAGACACGGCCATGAGCTTATAGGAACTGAATGTTGTGGAATAAATCTTAGACCACATTTTTAATATTTAAATATTTAGCTCAAATTGAAATTTGATAAATAATAATTGTCAACAAAATATTTCCTTTGATCGTTTAGAAATCGAGCAATTAACGTTTAGGGTTTTGACAAAAATATAATTTATGAGAGATATGGCGACAACACGGATAATAGCACGTCAGGTCAGTAGTTTAGACCAAAAAAATACTAGATACTAAGCATAACCTAAAAACGGGGGGCAGATAATCCCTAAGACATGTAAAGGCTCCCCGTGTGATCATAACACGATCGCTCTTGAATGAATGGAAGAACATGAAGAGATCAAGGGTAAGAAGTAGGCTGATCGTCTAGAAACAGCAGGGACATAAACAATCCTAACTGAACCACAGAATCCACCTACGAAGTATCTTACCAATATGTTCAGGACAGGTGAAAAAAAATCACCACTAATACTGGATAAAACCGATCCATCTGAGTTGGTAATAATATCATCGCTTTCAGGTTGGATTAATGACAGAACATTGCAAGCTCAGAAGACTTGCAATTCTTAACGGGGTATTTAAAGACTTTTTAACAGATCTGGGTAGACGATGGAATGACCACCATCGTCCGCGTGAGATGTGTCAGCTACCAATTATTTTTAATAATGGAGTTTTGACGCGTTTACAGAAAACATTGACAAAAGCACGTCCCAAAATGGAAAGGCTAAAGTACAGTTAAATTAATATTAATATTATTATTTGGTAACTACAAAACGAATCCTTCTTTGGTAATGATCCTTAAAGACTGGCCCAAGGGCGGTTGTTCCCCAAACTTAACTGAGGAAAGCCTATACGAAGCGACACAGATAAAATAAACATATTTCATTACTATACCGATTTGCATGCCTGCCTTTCAGCACTCACACTTCCGCTCAAGAGGGAAATTCACTTAATCCCAGGTGCATTAAGCATCAGAGGTATTAAGCTCTGCTGGAACCCCTTCCGTGTTCTGATGCTTCCGATTTTGAGGGTTTCCGATAACCTTCTGAATAATTCTAGCGGTTGGAGGCATGACGGCTTTCCGAATGGACTGTAGAGTCAGCCCTAACTTTTCGATATTTCTTTGCAGTATTTCGGCACATCTCCATTTGCTGAAATTATTATTGGCACTATTTCGATGCGATTCAACTACCACGCTCTTATTAAAGTGAAAACTTGTTTAGGCGCGCTCAGCACTTTATTGTGAGGGTTGAATGAGACCGAGCCGTCACGCTCGGATATGTAACGTAACGTAACGCTCTATTATTACTGCCTGGCATGTTCCCGTATAGGTAGAGGGCTGAAATTTTCAGGGGCTATAATTTAACGGGGATTTTGGGAGAAAAACCGTTTTTCTGCAACGAAGGCTCGGATCGAAATTCTGACAAACGATGACTTCGCTTGCTGAAGTTTTCACTTCTATCGTGTGGTCTTAAGTACAGACAATTATTATTATTATTATTATTATACAATTATAAAATATCTTTGAATTTTAAGATGTTTTAAGAGTAAATATTGATACCATGCTTATTTTCTGCATTTATTAGCTCAAAAAGTCCCAAAGCCTTGACCTTAGATTTACTGTCATCATTTTTCAAATACCTATTCGGTTTTTGGCACGTTGAAAATCCGCAGATGAATATCGTATTTCAAAAGCATTTAAAAAAAAAATGTTTTAGTAAATTAGTGAATGCGCCGATGAAAAGGAAACTTCTCGAGAAACCCAACAAAAATTCAAATGAAAAGCACAATATTACCAGTGTACCTTGATCTGTTGCCCTCCAATAATGATTAATCCCGATAACGAATAAAAACAAAAAAAACAAACATGGCACTTAGCATGTTTCTAATGTAATAGTGGCGGTACATAGCAGATAAACCAAATTTATACGTCAACTGTAACGACGGTATTCGTCTTGGCACATAGCGTATTTGATATGTTATACTTACTGGTATTTATCATCTTTCTACGGCAAAATCTCAACTTACCATTTTTTGGCACTTAGCCTGTTTCTTACTTATGGTCTTCAATTACGGAATGGGAAAAATGAATGAACAAGATTATGTAGATTGATGGACGTAAAAGGTTTGGTAAAAATCCAAATGAAAAGCACAATATTTCCAATACTTTGATCTGCTGCCCTCCAAAAATTGGGGACACGGACTGAGCACAAGGAATGTGAAAAATGAACGGAGAAGATTCGGGATACAAGAGGCCAAAAGCAAAACCATTTGGAACACTATCATCCCAACTGCTCGTAGAAAGCCACAAAGTATAAGGAGGCAAGATGCGCCCGAAGTACCAAAAGGGACGAGCTTGAATCTCCGACGAAGCCTATAGAAAGTTCACCATCCTTAGCTCTAAGCAATGATGAATTTTTAAAGGGATTGATGGACGTAAAAGGTTTGGCAATTCAATGAAAAAGAATTAGATATTTTGCCAAAAGGGTCACTTCATCTTAAATCAACCAGAGGTTTGGCAGGTGACCTCCCCGATTTTGATAATTTTTGGAACAGTCATTCTACCCATCCAGTATATGAAAAATCCCAAATTTCAAAATTTTCTGATAAGTAGTCTTTTTTAGCTGATTTTTGAAAATCAAAACAAGTCACCTTTGTCCCTAAACATAAATACTAAGAAAAATCGAGATATCTTAAGAATTACGTACACTAGAGCAGTGAGTTATACCACAATTAAAAGGTCTTGAAGATACCTATCGAATGAGATACCACTCGATACAGGTGTTTAAAAAAAATTGAAAAAAAGTATTTTTATAATTATTTTTTGTCAATAGTTTAGCAACATATAGGACAAATTTCAGGATGAAGAAATAATGAGAACAAGGTAGAAAAAATTTTAACACTAAAAATAAAAGCAAAAAATTATTATTTTGGTAAATGTAACACAAACAACACCTATTACTTTTAATGGAAACAAAATTTTACAAAAAAATCCAAAATCAAGCCAGTCATCCGGTTCAGTCTTAAAACTGGGAGACTCAATGGCAGTGGATGCTTTAAAAAAATGTAATTTATTACCTACACAAATCGGTTGAATCGGACCTTCAAACCCACTTTTCTCCATCCCGTAATTTGGTGAATATCTTGCTAAAATATTGCCAAAAATAATATACATTTTTGAAAAAAATAAAATAAAAAGACGATTTTTTTTTTAATACCTATATTGAGTGGTAACTCATTTGAAGGTATTTTCAAGATCTTTTAAATGATATATAAGTCACTGCTCTAATGTAAGTAGATCGTAAGATATCTTGATATCTTTTAATGTATGTTTAGGGAAAATGGCTTGGAAAATGGTCACTTCTTGATTTTTAAAAATCAATTAAAACAAAACTACTTTTCAGAAAATTTGGAAATTTTCGATTTTTCATCTACTAGATGGGTAGAACGAGGGGTAGAATAACTGTACCAAAAATTATCAAAATCGGCGAGATGAGCTGCCAAACCTTTTATTTTGGTTGGTTTGATCGAGGGTTTGATGTGAAAGACCCAAAAGTAGAATGATCTTATAAAAAAAAGAACATAAGGCAAATGATTTGAAGGCTAGCATGAAATGCTATTTTACAAAAATTATATTTTACAGTGTGTCAAAATTCACTAAACTTTACTTTGGATTAGTTTAAAGAGGGCGTTTTTCGTTGTGTGCAATTTATTTTTTTGATATCTTTTAAATGGGAAATGAACCATATTAATTTGAACACATTTCGCTGACATCCACTTTGCTTATGGTCTGGTTGATGATGGTAACGCATTTGAAGCTCGAAGGTTGCACGCAATCAGAGTTCCGAATCGCCAGTTCCACAACGACTTAACTACCAGAAACGTTGTTGAAAGCCCACGACAAGACGACAGCCTAGTGACAGAGCGAGAGTTTTTTGAGTGCGATCGACGAGAGTCCTGGTTTAAAAATTCGACAAATAGGAAGGGATTTGGGAGTTTATCATGCAACCATCTGGCGGATTTTGCACGAATATTTATACCCATACCATATCCAACCCGTCCAAAGTTTGCATCCTCGAAATATCCTGAGGCACTTGCAGTTCTCGAGATGGGTAGTTCGTTAGTCATTGCACGAGGGATTCAGATTTTTTTATAACCAACGAAGCTTCATTTACGCGCCAGGGAGTGGTGAACTTCCCCAACGTGCTTGTTTGGGTATAAGAAAATACCGCCACCAGCAACAGTTACGTCTAAACATATGGGGAATGGTTGATGACGAAATAATTTTCTACCGCGTCTTTTAAACGATTTGAATGGTTTATAGGACAATGTGAAAATATTAAAAAATAGTAAATCCCCAACCTCAACTGAAAGAAATGAGGAATGAACTAATTTCTATCGAGGACACCTAAAGATAATTTAGCAAATGCTATATTTGTGTGAAGTAAAAGTAATATTACTGAAATATATGAGGTAGTTACATGGACGAATTTCTCCATCATCAACTAACTGCATGTAAGTATATTCTAAAAACTCTTATATAAACTGCCATTGACATTTCCAACTAATTCTAAGTAATGCACGAGTGCAAACATGTTAAATAAACTTTTCATCGAATCCACGACAAAAGAAATTTATTAATATTCATGACCTTTTGAAACATTCGACCTACTTATCTAACGGACTATTAATAATTAATTAATAAAAGCATGCATTTGACTTAATAGTATTCGATAACGCGCATTTCCTAAACTTCAATAACAATTAATAAACTTGAATAAGCTTAATATTATTATTGTAGTTTGTATTAAACGAGTCATCATGATTACGTTTGAAATTATATCATATAGGTATCTAGTGAAAGCGTTTATTCATTAGCAATAGCAGCGCAACTTTGGATAGGCATATAACCATGTACAAGAATCCTTATTTATGTACAAAAAAATTTATAATAATTGAAAAACCTAAAAAAAAACACCCCAATAACAACGTATTGGAATTAACTAACCACTATCTTACCAAATATAAGAGGTTGAGAACTTCAAAGATCCTCAATATGTAAGGTAGCAACTGTAACATTAGGACTTCCGTTCCAGAATCTAAAAACGGAAATACAATCTGCACATTTCCAAGGATGGAAAATTATATGACAATTTTACCTATATTTGATTAAGTCTGTAATTGGCGGTTCGACTCAAAACACCCTGTGAACCTGTATAAACTAGGACTCTATATACGATACAATAGCACTAGGCCAGAGAGTTTTTTACGATATAGCCAATGTGAGCAGGAAAAAAATTGAATATCCTTGAAGGTCTTTGATTTGGGTTAGCTTCAATTAGCTCCGATTTGTCGAGCTTGCTTTCTATAGGACAGGTTGATTTTTAAAACATGATACTCTAGCTCAATTAAGTAAACGCACTAAATTCGAAAACAAACCTTGCTAAACAAAGTTAATCCAGACAACCATGAGGAATTTAATTAAAAATCCAGAGGCTTCACAGCTCGTGGTTTGATATACGCCAAATGATTTCGATGTTCCGTTAATTTGGAACGCATATATAAATGATGAGTTTCTAGTTTATATTCTATTTTTTTTTTATACACATGGCAATCATTAACTAAAATTAAGATGCGTAATTTGAGAATCATAATGCCAAATTTTGTCAACCAATTTGCAGCAATCTCCCATTACCGATGTTCCGAACGATTAAAAACAAACCCAATTATAATTTATTCAAAAACGCATATACGCTTAATTTATGCACTGATAAAACAAGATTATTTTTGGCACTTACATAGGCGCATCATGTTAAAAGGTAAACATTTGTTACGACATTTGCATGTGACCAAGTGCGAAATTGTTTTCATAAATTTAAAGAGCAGACGCTGAATAATTCGGAATTAAGGTAAAATACCCAAACGTTGATACAGTAAAAATGGAAACGCTACATTTCTGTCTCTACATGACTGATATTAGGTTAATGGAGGTCGAAAAGCTAAAACTACCTTCACAAAACAGAACAGAATTTATTCGTCAGTTTTAATAGGGTTCTTAAATTCATATTTTTGGAAACTCAAGAATTAACTTAGTTGAATTTTCAATGGACACGTCTGATTCATCCAGTGTGAATGCGTTGCGGATCACAGAGAAAAAACTTTCTTCCTACCGACAAATTCGCCTTCTCCATTCGCTATGTGCTCTTTGTTCCCAGGAAATAAATCAACCACAAAACCACCTTGCTTATACTCCAACACATTATTTAGGTTTTGCTGAACAGTAGAAAGGGGAACTTCATCTTCAGATCACGTTCAGAGTAATTTCTTGAAGAGTCTTTACCCAAGGTGAAACTGATGTCAACTAAGTAGTCCCCAGATTCTTCCCACGTGTCAGAAGTTCATCTAGCTGAAGACTCTGCTCTCTTCTTTCTTGGTACAGCTTTTTTCTTTGATTTTGCTTTCTTCTCAGCTCGGATTTGCTTTTTCTTCGTTCTTTTGTCTAGTCTTGTTTTTCATTTTTCTTCTTTTGCCTTGTCTTTTCAATTTTCATTTTTCCTCGTGATCTTGTATGTTAAAATATGGAACAGATAAACTACACAACAATCTGACATTTAATGTCAGCAATGCAAAAGAAGAAAAATAAAAAACAAGACTGGACAAAAAAACGAAGAAATTTTATTATCAACAAATGCCTTAAAGGGCATCCAGTAACAGAACCATGGGAAGAGGCATATATCTCATCAATCGACAAAAAAAGGGATACGAGAAACAGCAACAACTGTAGAGGAATTTGAGTCACCAGCACCATGACTTTACGGCAGGATCTTAAGGAACATAATAGAGGAAGACTTTAGGTAGAATGAAGAAGAAGAGCAAAGCAGTTTTAGAGCAAGAAGATCATGCACCGACAATGTCATCTGTTTAAAACAAATAATAGAGAAAAGAGCTGCACAAAAACAGAAACTCATACTGCATTGTGGACCTTCAAAAAGCTTAAGACACAGTATCAATTCGGAAACTACATTACAAAAATCAAATATTAGGTACACTCTGATTCGTGCTATCCAAAAGCTCTAAAAACTCAAGATCGAGAATAAAAATGTGAAAATACATAACCGAAGTATTTCCAGTTACCAACGGATTAAGACAGGGATGTTGCATTTCACCGACCCTCATGGTAGGGGTGTTGAGCTGGACGACCCAGTTCGCCGATGATCAGGTCGTTATAGCAAATGATATGCAGTATATGATGCGGAAGCTAATAGAGGAATATAACCAATGGGAGCTGACTGCCAACCTGAATAAGACAAAGTATTTGTGTGTCGGTGAGGAGCCAAACAATCTTATGCTCGATGGACAAGAAATTTCCTTTTGTCAAGAATACCTGGGTGTTACATTCGACAGAACAGGAACTGACAAAAAAAAACTAGAGAAAATAATTGTGCAGGCCAAAAGAGTTATAGGGTGCCTTAACGGCATACTATGGAGTAAGGAAATTCTGGAAATTAGTAAGAAATGAAAATATAACATATATGAAACAATGGCAAAGAGCACCTTACTATATGGAGAGTAAGCGAGAAACATAAGAAGAGGCTGGAAGCAGTAGAGGTGGATGTGATGAGACGATCTTAATGCAGAGCAAGAAGGTACTGAATTTAAAATGAGCTAATAAAGCAAAAAGATGGGTGTGGAAGAACCAATAGCGCAGGACGTAAATGTCAAACAACTAACATGGGACGGGTGCGTACAACGAATGCCGGCATCAAGACAACCTAAACAACTCCTGGAATGGCAAACGATAGGAAGATGGAAAAAAGACAGATTTAAAATAGAATGGAAGAAGACAGTTCACACAGCCATGAGTCAAAGGAACTTAGCAGTGGAAGATTGGGAAGACCGACAAGATGGAGATTAGGCAAAGACGATTTAAATCTTGTTGCCAATATTTTGATGTTACAACAGATGGAATTTTTTCTTTTTTCTTTTTTTATGTTTAGACTTTATTTGGGCTAGGGCCAGAATAAATCTCGATTAAACGGGGAGGTGTTCTTTCCATATTTTCAACTTCTATATATTTTGCACTAGTATCAGGTGTCTTCTATCGTATGTAGAAACAACTTTTTCTTCCAGTTTTAAAGCCTTCAGTTTCGTTCTCGTTGGTATCATTAATTTGTTCTTGCCCTTTTAAATTATCATTAGCACTGCTAGTGTTCTGATTATTCTCATTACTTTCAATGCTCTCTTCATTTGGTGTTGGACTTAATTTTTCAACTTGAACTTTCAATTCTTTATATTTTCGATCAATACTTTTGTAGAACATAGAATAACGAAACATCGCCTTGCCACTGGTCAGCCTTTTTGAATTGAACCAACTTTTCATGCTCTATAGAGCCATTTGATTTTTTTGGTACAGCTTTTCTCTTTGATTTTTCTTTCCCTTCAGCTCACAGAGAAAATACTTTCTATTTTCTCTTGTTTCTTTCTTATGCTTAGATTTTGTTTCGGCTAGGGCCAGAATAATGCTATAATAATAATTGCATATTTTCAAGGTACATCTTTTGCACTAGTATCTGGTGTCCTCTCTGGCATGGAGGAATAACTTTTTCTTTCAGCTCTATACCCTTCAGTTCCGTTATCGGTGATATCATTAGCATGCCCTTTTAAATCGTCAGCAGCATTGCTAGTGTTCTGATTATTCTTATTACTTTCAATGTTCTCTTCATTTGTTGATGAAATGAATTTTTCAACTCCAACTCTCAATGCTTTATATTTTCGATCAATACTTTTGCAGAACTTGAAAAACGAAATATAGCCTTGCCACTGAACAGCCTTTTGGAATCAACCAACTCCTCATGTTCCACGTATTTCTCACGTCACAGCCATTTCTTGAGAAGTCTTTGTCCAAATTGAAGCTGATGACAACTAAGTTGGTCCTAGATTCCTCCCAAGTCTCCCAAGTTTCTGTATGTGATGACTCTGCTTTCTTCTTTTTGGTACGGCTTTTCTCTTTGATTTTTCTTTCTCTTCAGCTCGCATTTAGTTTCCTTTTCAATTTTTCTTTCTTCTCATGATCCTGTTGTCAATATTTTGATGTAACAAAGGTATTTTCTCTTTATTCTTTCTTATCTTTAGATTTTGATTGGGCAGGAACCAGAATAATGCGAGAGGGAGGGTTTTTCCATTTTTTTCAACTTCTATATCTTTTGCATCAGTATCTGGTGTCTTCTGGACATGCAGGAGGGGTAGCTTTTTCCTCCAGCTCTATAACCTTCAGTTTCGTTATCGGTGGTATCATAAGTTTGTTCATGCCCGTGTAGATTATCACTAGCATTGCTAGTGTTCTGATTATTCTCTTTACTTTCAATGCTCTTGGTGTTTGATTTCGTTTTTCAACTTCACTTTTCAATTCTTTATATTTTCGACCAATAAATACTATTTTGAAAATATAATCACTAAAAAGATTTTGCGAAAATTATTCGCTAGAAAGATAAGAGACAAAGTTTATCTCTAACTGACGAAAAATATTTAATGCTGTTTTCAAGCTCCACATTGGGCGCCAATTATGTAACCAGCCTTATTTGCTAATTGCTCATTCCGCTTGTCCATATGCCTGACTCACTCAGCGGTTTATATTTTTCTTTTATCGGAGGCGTGGGTTGAAGTCGTTGGCAATTAGAGTAGGGCGCCATACTGAAACATCGCAAGGATCGCCTTGCCACTGATCAGCCTTTTTGAACTGCACCAACTTTTCATGCCCCTCATATTTTTCTAAAAAGAGTCGGCCACTTTCAATCTTGTTTGAAGTCTGTTTTCCATGACTTGTTGGTTCACAGACTTGATCTAGGCTATCGGACATTGTACAACATTATAAGGGTGTCATGGCACCAAACTGCATTTGTGGAAACCATTTTGCAAGACAGCACCAATAGCTTGTCTGAACAGAGGACAAAATCTGTTTTTTTTTGGCATTCATAGGCTGAATTAGATCTACGATAATAATTCCTTTTTATACGCAAAATTTGCAGGCATATAATATAGTGTTAAGTGGGATACATGATCGTCAATATATAAAATAATTGGTAGTAGTAAGTTGTTTGATTCCAATCATGGAAAAACCATTTATTACGTCTCTCCTGTCATCCATCCCCACTCAGACCTTGTAATCTTGAAAACTCCCATTGACGGAGGAATAAATCCATCTGCATTATCAGTGACTAACACGGTAAGGCACCCCCTGCGATGCTATTGATCAATTGGTATAATTTTTCGGATAAAACTTTTTCTTCTTTTGGGTACAAAAATGCAGCTTGGTCCGCGTTAAAAACTCTTTCAAGGTGCGTTGAAATATGATCTAACTTATGAGTTTTAGAATGCTGATACACTTCACATCCTGTATTCTTCATTTAGTTATATTTGATCTAGTGATTGTTAAGTGTTATCTGGATTTCTCTTTAAAAACTGATATACCAACTTTTTACAGGCTTATTATTGGTAAGAGAATTCCGCCTCAATGTCGCTCCGCTATCACGAAACTCATTTTTTCCTATAGTTATCCAGGGAAGTAAAATTGCTTCCTTTTCCTTGGTGAGAAATGACTGGCAACCCATTTGTTGATCCCGAGGTGTTCTTGTCTTGACTTTGTACATACGAGCTATGCTTGAAACCTGACCCTTTCTTGTTGCAGTAACACATGGTATTCCCTTTTGACCTGTTGAATAATTCCCGAGCAAATTCTATGCCCTGTTCTGAATATTTCAAAATATGGCCTTTCGTGTGGTGAATTTTTCAATCTGTAAAGATACCCAAAGATACTTTGAACGAATAGTTGACAGGATGTCATCTATGGGTCTACGACGTTCTATTGTCGTAAGCTATATATCCAAATACATTCAGTGAACGAGGATGACAATACGGCAACAAAAAAACGATATTGGATACGCAAATTAACATTTTGGACCAATAGTAGACACTAGAGATCAAGTGCAGTAACGTTATCGCGGTAACGATAATTGTTATTGGGATGATTCTGTTCCCTTGTTGCTTTATAAAGTCAGTAATACCAGATTAATAAGTAATTAAGCAACAGTTTCTCATAGCCTTCCCTAACATACAAACAAATGTTGCGCAGCAGTTTCGTCATTGCCATTAAAACTAGTAAAACTGTTTGTTCCAGATAAAGGGAGATCCAATCAGTAATTAAGTTTTCGTATCTAACCAATAAAACAAAGACACGACGTCTATGCGAAAACAGTCGTATCATCCTGTGCCAAAAAAAAAAATGTTAAAGGCAATTAAGCCCATTAAAACCGGTCATACAAATCGTTAACATTAAAAAAAATATCATTAATTATGAAACGGTTTATTAATTAGTTCTAAATATAGGATAGATTTATTATGGAACTTACATCGTCCAGTTATTTTACGCATTTAGAGAATTTATTTACTTAAGCATTGGACAGAACACGATATACCTACTATACTGCACTTCCCACGCAGAGTTCTTGACTCTAATTATTTTCACCTCAAACTTTTTAAAACTACCCTTGAATTTGAATAGATCTGAAAAACCTTTTTCGATCAGTTTTAAAAAGCTCCTCAGTTTTATTATTATTTATTTTTATGAAAGGCCGCTAGCTGACACTGACCTAGACTTGTCACTGTTTACAGGTTAGAGAACGTAATGATAGACTAGACTCAAAGCCAATTGCTGTTATTGGCGTGAAACGTGTAAACGGAAGGTTAGCGCCGCGAATATATATTTTTCTAATAAGTAAGATATATTTTCGTAAAATAGCGAGATAATAAAATTTTGAATGATATAAATATATAATATAAAGGTTATTCATGCAGGTGTGTGAGCAATAATGTTTATATCAAACGAAAAGTATGTAGGTACTACCCAACAATAATAAACTAGAGAAGGATGGTTACATCAACCGGATTTTATGACTGACAGCTGCTCTGTCGTGACGTAGCCACGCGACGAAGTTGACGCGAAAGCCTTAACATACATATTAGGGCAAAGACGTACAGGCAAAACTATTTTTCTTGTTTAGAGTTTATACAAATGTGTTTTAAATCGATAATAAAATTGAACTATTTTCTAATCTTGCTATTTTTTCTTTTATTAATAAAGAATGGAAAATATTTTTACAAGCTTTTTGTATTTGAATTTAAACAAACCTGGGTAAGCCAAAAGTAAATAGAAGTATAACGATTCGGGGATTACTAAATCTTGTATGAAAAGTATCCTTAAGAATATGAGTTTATGAGAGAAAAATAGATAAAAATTAAATAAAATCTGACTTAACTCTTTTATACAGTGTGATGGGCCAAAAAAGAATGCATAATTTGGAAAACCGATAATAATTGCTTCTCAGAAAATGTCGTTCTACATGGAAGTTCAGATTAAGTATACACGATGCTCTTAAAAGTGTGTATACATTCATAATGCTAATAACATGGGTGCTTATGAAAGAAAAATCCTTAATACAAGGTGTCCATGAATGAGTTTTCCTATTTAAACTCGAATAACTTGTCAACAGTGTAACTCAGCGCGGTCGGTTTAGCGTCCTTCGATAGTGGATCGATGCGGATTATTTAGTAAATAGCGTTGGTCTTCTGCGCTTCGTGCGTTCATTACTGAGGCATATTTCAAGAACAATGAATAGTACGCAATTGCAAGACAAAGGTTTTGTGCTCACTTCAATATTAGGCGTGTGAAGGACGCACCAAGTAAAAATTTAGTGAAATTGTGGGTGAAGAGGTTTAGAGAAACAACGTCGGCTATAAATAATGTGAAATCCCCTGGTCGTCCAAGGACTGTAACTACTCCTGAGAATGTTGAGGCTCTACGCGCCGCTATAATTCAAAATCCAAGTGGATCTGTTCGTAACACATCACAATGTGGTGGGAATGCGTAAATCATCTTTTCATACAATTTTAAGGATAAATTTAAAGTTGCATCCCTACAAGATTGTAAAGAGTCGTGCTTTCGCCGAAACAATGATAAACAGTTTTTTTTTGCAAACGACCGAATTAACAACATTTTCTTCAGTAACGAGGCGCACTTTCACCTTTCAGACACAGTTAATAAGCAAAATTGTCGCTATTGGGCACTAGAGAATCCAATGCAAAAACACGAAAGGCCCCTACATAGCCCAAAAGTAACTGTGTGGTGTGCAATGTCCGCCTCAGGAATTATCGGTCGTACTTTTTTGAGAAACAACGTGGCATAGCCCAGACTGCAAATAGTGAGGGTTATTGTGCAACGCTTCGGGAGTTTTTGGTACCTCAGCTACAAGAATTTGATGGCTTTGATCAAGAAACATGGTCTCAACTAGTGCTGGCAAAAACCGTGAAAAGTTGAAACCGGTTATTCGGTTTTCTTAAAAACCGGTTTCGGATAAAACCCGGTATTCGAATAATAGTGAAAACCGGGTATCCGGGCAACCGGTTAATCGGATAGCCGGTAAATCGGATAACCGGTTAATCGGTTAATACACAGTCATCATCATAATTTATAATTTGTTCTTAAGCATATATCCATTAGTTCAGTTTCCCTGCCGATTAGGGCACAATCATTAAATTCTAGTGAACCAAATTTATTCCAGTTTTTGGTCGTTATTGAAATAAACCCCAAGCTAATAATTAAATTAAAAATAATGTTTATTACAAATTACAATCGATATAGATTCTGAGCAGAAAAAATATTACAATTTTTTAAAACTTAAATAAATATAAAGGTATTATATTATATTACTTTTCAATCGCCCTCTAAAAGCATTTCCAAATATAATCACCGTCCAGTAGATATGTGGTATGTTACGATTCCAAATACTCAGTTTTTACTTTACTTTCTATCTTTTTTACCATTACTTGAGAACCCGATGGCCCAGTGCCATGTAACTAGATAACCGAGAAACCGGTTATTCGGTTAATCGATTAATCGGTTAAACGAGAAATCGGGTAATCGGTTAACCGAGTATCCCGTTTCGGTTTTTTGAAAAACCGCGGATAATCCGAAACCGGTTAACCGACTATCCGAAAAACCGTCTTCGGTTGCCAGCACTAGTCTCAACAAGACGGAGCCATTGCACATACAGCCCGAGCATGTATAGAAGTCGCTCGAGAATTATTCCCGGAAAAGGTCGTCTCTCGCTTTGGATACCTAAACTGGCCAGCTAAGTCTCCCTACCTCACCCCATTGGTTTTTTTTGTGAGGATACCTTAAAAGTAAAGTTTATGTTATTATGCCTAGGACTTTGCAAGAATTAAAACAAAAAATACGAGAAGAAATTATTGCAATTACACCTGAATTATGTTTAGCAGTTGTTTAGCAGAAATGGAAGGCACATCGACAATATAATTTTTAAAACATGAATCCGCCTATATTGTGCGTATTTGTAAATTAATTTAAAAACTTCAACACATTTTTTATTAGCCTTTAAAAAGGGAAATCCATTCCTGGACACCTAGTACATGATTCGACACTACCAACTGACACACTATGTAATAAAACCATCAGTTTGACAATTTCTCTGAAATATTAGGTAAAATATTATTATTCCTCCCAGGCTTGCTTAAATTTAAAAATAATTTAAGTTGTTCCTACACTATTTAATAAACAAATCAATAAGAACACTACACTGAAAAATACTTTGCACAACAGGCACTATGGTATCTGCTTTATTCCTAAATTTATGGGAATTTCTTTAGGATAAAACGAAAAATATAATAAGTATCAAGTTTATCACTGTTCAAAGCACCACACAACTGTCAATGGTTCTAAAACGTCGGAAAATATCACTAAAAAGCTAAAAACACAACGAAAACATAGTAGATGCAAAGACAGTAATGGCGAAACGAACGCCGTTCGTCGCGCAGCAACGGCGATGTAGGTGAGGGGACCGCGGGGCACGGCTCTTATGGGAAGTAACCATCCTTCTCTAGTTTATTATTCTTGGGTACTACCATGTAATAGCCGAAACACGGTTGTAAACATGGACTTTTCACGGCATCTCCGATATTGTATTACTGTTCTATTACTTTCTCTAATTTTGAAACGAAGTCCTAAGGGAGTTGGATATTCTGGCACTGCGATTAATTTTTATTCATTTGCACTACTATACGGCTAATACCTACTTAATCATTGATATATCAGTTAATTATATATTATTATTAAATATATACAAATTAATTATAGAAAACAAATACAATTTTCAATGAGCTTTGAGTATAGTATATTCGCCTATTAAGAAATTTTGTCCTCCTCTTTTAAACAATTTAGGCTAATAATATCCTTTGTTAGCAATTATATTCCAAGGATATATTTTGTTCTGCCATAAAAACAACTTCTGCGTTAATCTGCCGACAAGCCAATTTAATTAGATATTTGTGGTGCTGCTGGTCCTGGGTAATTATGGTTAAAGCATGTTGATGTCTCTATTGAGAAACTTTGCTGAACTATTTGTTTAATTCCTGATGTTGATTCTGCATGGGCATTATTATCAATTTTACAAACAATACAGGAAAAAAAACCAATTTGCCCGTTGTGAATTTGGTGTAAAATCCATTTGTGGACCTCTGCGGCATTTCTGTTTATGCTCCTTGATTTTTTTTTAATTTTTATAAGTTCTAATTTAATCAACATTTTATTCCTAAAATGATTATGTTCAATAAAAAGGAACCCTTTATAGATTTTTAGTGTTTTATTCCAAACTCAAACTGATAGTGACACAAACGAACAATAAAAGTTTCAAAATAAATAATAAATATTTATTTTAGCTTCTATGCTTCTGGCTTTCCTATTTTATAGGCTTTGTTTGCCAAACAAACGGAAAATTGACAATATACAAGATTTTACAGATGCTTTTAGAGTTTTCTGGCGACTTCGATTTTGGTTACGGTTGAAATTTCAATTATATTATTACCGTTTTGCGGCGCATTGTCGCGTTTGGGTTTGTTTGCCGATTCGCTAAGTCACCATATAATATATTAAAGTAAAAAATCGCAATTCCGAAAATAATAATAATAACACAACTGAAGTGAAAATTGTGAAAGAGATATTAGGAATTCAGTTTTTTTAAGTTTTTTTTTCCTCAACTTGCTCCCGGTTTCGACACTTCTTTTAACTTTTTTTTTGCTTTTTTTTCAACTTTTTTTTTCTTTCATAAAATATTTTTTCTTCCCATTTTTACCATCACCGATCTCGAAACTCCTTTTTTCCGCCGCAACCCAACTTTTTTTTATATATTTTTTTCTTATTTTATTTTACAAATCTTTTAGCTTTCCGATATTTTTTGCGTTTTTTCAATTTTTTCCCTATTCTTTCTACATTTCTTGAAAATTTCAGCCCTCTAGATATGCGGGAACACGCTTCATTAAAGTGTTTCACTTTGATTTCCGTTTCATTTTATCGGACTTACTAACTACTCTCGCTAAAGAAGTTTCATCTCAAAAATTGCGATGTGTACTTCAGACCACAGGAGAGAAGTTCACAACGAGATTAATATTAAAAACCAAATAAAATATGTAACCAAGCTCCTGGTACCTCTCGCATACGCGAGCGCTCTATAACCTTAGATCGTTTTTGTTACTTTCAAAAGTCGAAATGGCAATAAGTTTAAATCCACCTAGCTCACCCTGCATAAAATGCATCATCACTTTTTAAGTGGCCTCTTGCAGATTTACATCAAGTGATCAGTTTTCTATAAAAAATTTTCCTTCAAAAAAAATAAAAGCATTAATTTTTTTGCATATGAATGTTTTTACATTTTCCCTCAAAAAGTTCATTTTCCGACATTTTCGAGACAGAAAGCATTTAAAGAGTTTTTCCCTAGAAAATCCACAAAGGAGGCCGACCCAAGTAACGAAATCCTTTCTGCATTTATTTATAATAAAGATCTTGTGTTGCCAAACATTAAATAATGAACTTTAAATAATTATGCACTAACTAACTTAACGAATTAATTTTTCTGGCGGAGTCAACAAAAATTATTATTTTATCACACTTACCTACACATATATCCTATTTTACAAAAGGTGCTAGCAAATATATAAAATTTAAGACAAATTTTATCTTTTCCCTTGACTAAAAATAATCATTACACGAATAATTGCATATGAACGTTTTTATTTTTATCTTTTAGTCCAAATAACCAGAAACCTTCTAAATCTATTTTATTTATTTTGATAATCATTGAGGTCATTGTCATGTAGCGAAAATGTCACAATGGTAATAATAATTTACAGTCTCACCCATAATTTGTCCCTAATATTTAAGATTTTAACGATTTTATCGCTGATTATGATAATAATTTAAAAAAAAATCGGGGTCACGTGATATTTAGAAAAAAAAATTTAACATAATTTTCGACTCAATGGAAATAAGTTTTTATATTTTCGGCTATTTTAACTGAAATTCTTCAATTAAAAGCAAATTTAAATAGACGAAAACAGAAAAATTCTACTTTTGGTGGAGCTTTCGGTTAAGCCAAAAATGAAACAGAAAACGGTTTTGATCCTACAGGGTGTCAAAGTTTGGGAGTGCTATTTTTTTGAGAACAATTGAAATTAGACATTATGGTGTGCTATTTCAAAAAAGGCTCTGTAGAAAATAAAAATCGAATTTTCCATTCAAAGAAAAATGTTTTTTGTAAATATTATGTGAACCCGATATTCAATTGTTTTTTGAAATTAATATCATAATCAGCACCAAAATGTTTTAAAACTTTCCTAATTTAAACACCCTGTATATCTACCAGTTTATCAAATAAATTAGGATAAAAGAATACGAAATACGTTATTATTTAGGCTAATATTTGTAGTCTCGGTTGCTGTATAATATTTGCCGTGCTGATTGTAATAGTCATTTAAAAAAAAATAATTTGCAGTTACCTTTTATTCACAAAAAAACACATTTTCATTTAAAATTTTTCAAATTATTTTCGACTTAATGGAAATACAAAATTTTTATATATTCGGCTATTTTAACTGAAATTCATCAGATTTTAATATGGACGAAAATCGAAAAATTCAATACTCTCGGTTAAGCCAAAAATGTATGTCGAAAACTAAGATCAGAAACTGCTCATCTCATATTTAAAGATTATTAATTAAATCCCTTATTTTTATATTGCTTTTTAGTGTAATAACTTTGCAGAAAATATACAGGGTTAGGAAAAATGAACAGAACGGTCGATTATTTCGAAATATCTACATATCTGTAATAAATTGGAATGTACAGGGTCGCCCACAAAGTCGCGGAAAGTGTTAGTTATATGTTTTTAAATGGAACACCCCGTATATTATTTCTTATTTTGACCAGTCAATTTTGAATATTTTTTATTAACCATACGTTATGCCTAAATTCAATATTTTCCTAGATATCGGCCTTTCAAATAATAACGGATAACAATGTGATATTCGAATGCAGTCGTATTTACCTGAGCAACAAATGAAGTATGACCTAAGAAAGTTAAATTCTGACAGAATTAAGCAAAGAAGGAAATAGAATGGCATTTTTACTTACTGAAACAGAGAGAATTGATATTTTAATTTTAAGGGGGTATGGCGATAAACAGAGATCATATTAGGAGGTATGTAATATTTATAACAATTTGCACCCAGAGAGGCACATTACAAAAATAAGTTTTTCGAACTATTGAGCATTACAGAATGACTGGGAGTGTAAAAAACCAACCAAGATCCGGAAGACGTAGGACTGCTCCGAGGAGAAAAAATTAGACATTCTGCTTTCGATAGAAGAAAATCCGGTAACAGTTTACTATCCGAACGCACACCCATTTTTGACCTTTTTTGGCAATTGTCATTTTAGGCGGTTAAAAATAATGAATTTAAAAAGACTCCAGCGCGGAGGTTGCAACTTTTAAGTCTTGGTAAAAATATTAGACGTCAATAAGTGAAAGAGCGGATAATAATTAGATACCCCATGGCTGTTAATTTACTATCCCAACGCACACCCATCTTTCAACCTTTTGGGGCAATTGAGATTTTGGTGGTTAAAAATAATGAATTTAAAAAGAATCCGGTGGCGGAGGTTGCAAATTTCAAGTATTGGTAAAAATCGAGGTAAAAATATTAGACGTCAAAGTGAAAGAGCATCAGATAATAATCATTTACCTCATGGCTGCTAATTTATTATCCAACTGCACGCTCATCTTTAAGCTCATACTGGCTTAAACGAACCGAAACTAACCCAGACTAATAAAATTAATTTGCCGCAGCACTGTGCGAAGGTTTACGCTTGGTTTCTCCGCGCAATTCTTCTCACCAGCTCATACTGGCTTAAACGAACCGAAACTAGCCAAAACTAACCAAACTAACCCAAACTAACCAAATTAATTGGCCTTAGCCTCGAGCGAAGATAGGCTTAGGCTTTGCGCAAGCCTTTCTCCGCGCCACTCAGAACTTCTTTTCAAAGAAGTGTCACTATTATATTCACCATCTTAAATCGTTATTGTTTCAAATGCTTCGTTTTTAGTTTGTAATTATTGTACTTTTCAATTCGTATAACATATTTAATATTTGTACCAATAATAGAAATTTCTTACCTCCGCCATTAGATGATACTATATTAAGAGCTTAAAACAATACACGCGCAGATGATTAATAAAGTAGCCTGAGATAGATAATTGTTTAGTATCATCCGCTCTTTCACTTTGATAGCCAATATTTTCACCAAAACTTAAAATTTGCAACCTCTGCCACTGAATTATTTTTAAATTGATTATTTTCAAGCAACTAAAATGACTATTGCCCCAAAAATTTCAAAAATTGGCGTGCATTCAGATAGTAAACTAGCAGTCATGTGGTAATTGTTTAGTAACCGCTCTTTCACTTTAACGTCTAATATTTTTACTAAAATTTAAAATTTGCAACTTCCGCCATTGGATTCTTTTTAACTTCATTACTTTTAATCACCTAAAATGACTACAACAACCCAAACAATCCACCAATCAGCTTGCTTTTGATGATGAAATTAAGCAAAAATCTGTACGAACCATTCTTCATACTGAGAAAATATATCCATACAAACAAAGTTAATGTTGTGCAAGAACTTTGTGACGTTGATTGTGATCGTAAACTAGAATTTTGCGAAATAATGACTAGAAAGATTGAAGAGAACCCGCATTTTCCGAACAATATTGATTTTCGGAGCAAGCGACCTTTACACTACACGGAGTGGCCAATAAACAAGATTACCGTTACTGGGCGTGATATAACCCGTCCTGGTATGAAGAACTGCACACACAGTTCACAGAAAAAGTTAATCTCCGGCCTGGATTGTTTGCGGGACATGTAATTGGACCCTTTTTATCGATGGAAATTTGACCGGTGAACGATATCTCCAGCTTAATCGTTCCAACAGCTATAAACAATTTAAATCCCGATATTAACCTAACCACGCATCAGCAAGATGGAGCTCCTCCGCATTTTACTCGTGAAGATACAGCCGTTCCGAAATAGATGGAACGGAAGAAGAGGGCTTACCTAATGGTCTTCACGGTCCCCGGATCTTAAGCCATTAGATTTATTTGACCCCCAGTCACCTGAAAACATTGTTTATCGAAACAAATCCAATAACTTCCAAGATTTGAGAATTAAAAATTGAAATGAAGGTCAGAGAATAACACAGGAAATGGTTCTAATAAATACACAAAGACATTTTTGCGATAATTTATATCATTGTCAGTTAGTAGATCATCAGGATCATTTTTATAATTTATTAAAAAAAGGAGCCATTTTTTCATGATTTGTTATATCGTTCTTTTTTAAAGTTAACTTATTAAATTGTTTCTTAAAATTTATTTCGCGTTTCATAACTGATCAAAATGTCATGATACCTAGGAAACTAATGAATTTAGGCATAAAGCATGGTTAATAAAAAAATTGAAAATTTGCTGGATAATCAATAATCAAAATAAGTAATAATATACGGAGTGTTCCATTTAAAAAACTATAACTAACTTTGTGGGCGTCCTGTATATTCCAGTTTATTACAGATATGCAGATTTTTAAGAGGCCTACAACTTTTATATAACATTTTTTGATAACCCCTGTATATTTCGAAATAATAGGCCGTTCTGATAATTTTTCTTAACCCTGTATAATTTAGAGTGTAATTATCTCGGGAGATGGGATGAACTACACTATTACGAAAAAACATTTTGTTTAATCTTTTAAAAATTAATTATAGAAAACAAAAATACATACATATTATTAAAAGCATTATGCTATTAATTTAGCCATAACATCGTTATAAGCATTTTATTTAAAACTGCAGTAAGAAAAATGAATACATACATACTTATTGTCAACTTAAGTCAAACATGACCCCATCTTCCCTCCCAAAGTAAAATGATATATAATAGCCAATAAACGACCTATCTTAAAACCAATATATATGACACTACTTTCATGAGTGGTGAGTACCGATTTGAAACTTGATTGCAAAGAACATTTCAGAAAATATCCAGTACAATATAAAATATTTATAAAAAAATAATAGATTTTTGGTTGGCTTCGTTTTCCACCCAGAAATTCGCATTATACAAAGCGACCTTCCGTTAGAAGGCTGAAACAACTCATCCTCATCTTTGCTGACTTTATTGAATTCTTCGTCTCATGAAGAAGACTCATAATCTTCATATGATAATGATTTGAGAGTTGTTGAAGTTTTTTTTTCTAGCAACTCTTCCTTTGCTGATCCGGTTCTGCTCTTCGCTAGCGTTCTTGCTGTTTTTTGTAATTCCTTTCTAGTTTGTTCCCTTTCATCTTTTTTCTTAGCTTATATCTTTAGCTTTTTGCGCCTTATAATCTTCTTTCTTCTGGAATAACGACGGGAGGACGATAGTACACAAGGTATTTTCTACCTTTTAATCTCTAAGAGCTGTTTGCACCAGAATTGAAAAAAATATATACAAACTCGTGTAATATGTATATTGTGAGGTCCCTCCCCATTAACCCTTTGAGGCTCGGACTTTTTTGTAATTTCTTTGAAATAACGTAATAAATGGGTTTAGGGCATGTTAGTGTTACAATTTTTTAAAGAAATTTCCGCTATTGGGAGGGCTGCCCGGCTGTGGTGAGTTGAGTGACCATGTTGGCCCAATTTCGCGGCCTGGATTAAGCCACATCACGAACAAATATATCGGATATGACCCTACAGTTCCAAATCGGGTGGATTTCGAATAAAATAACGTAAAATGCAGTGTACACATTAAAATCCAAATATAATTAATTAAATGTAAATAAGTCACGAATAACTTTGCAAAAATTAACAAAAATAAATTAATAATACATAATACTTGTTAAAATATGTACTTATTAATATGTTCTGCGCCTAAAAATCTGCCATGTTTATGTCAGATTGCAAAATTTATTTGCCATCCCATTAGCAACGAGGTATTAATGGATTTTGAATATAAATCTTCAGTAGAATCATTATTATCCCTATTATTTACGACATAAACTGTGAATGGAAATGAGGTCTGCGTAATACCTAATTTTTAGTTCGGAGATTTTTAAAGTTTAAATTGCACCAGATGAGAGAATATATTATAAAAAGTCTTAATGGTTTCTATTACCTTTAAATCACAAAGGTGAACAGAATTTCAGGAAAAAATTACCATTTTTTTTTTTTTTTTAAAGACCAAAACACAATTTTTAAAATCGTCATTTGGTACGGAGATGCAAACCTACACTGTATACTAAATAGCAAATGTCTTTTTTTTTTAAAAGGTCAACATGAGAGCACCAAGGCAAAATTTTTGTTAGAAAAACCGTAGACTTTAAGTTATACTACAATGTAAAGTGGCTTGCTTCTTGTACGGTCTTGGATGCAGATTCTCGTCAAATTCTCTATAAAAAAATATATTTCTGAACAAAAACGAGAAATCTACTGTTTTAACCTATAAATCGATGATTTTACATTTTATTTTCTCGTCATTTAGATAAAAATTTCCTGTCGAACTTTCATGTCGCTTTTTTTCGATCCTTCGGCACGATAACGAACCAAATTGACACCCTTTTCAAAAATGCCCAAAAAATATTCACCATTTTTCGACTCTCGTCAAATTGCAAAAACTGCTCGGATAACATACTAACCCAATCCAACCCTAATATGGATATTAAGATAAACTGGTCTACGAAAGCGAATTTATTCTGATGCTGTTCAATATACTGAGAGAGGAGCAGAAATCAAATCCAACATTTTGTAATTGGTTATTATTTTTTGCAATAAATTGTATCAATAATAAAGTAAGAAATTATGACAATAAACGAAGACAAAGAACAGCACAAACGTTGTGTGAAATCGTGACTACTTACGTACGAGAAAAATAAAAAACCAAAAGTAGACGATGGGTAATAAAGGGAGACCTTTAAAAAATTGCGCAAAATAAACCCAAGCAAACATCACGAACATTATCGGGTCTCGTTCTCGACTATGTCCGGGTATAAGCGGAGTATTTCATATATCAATAATGTCCATCAGTACGAACCAACGAGGGAAATAATAGTAACCAACCAAAGAACTAACTAATAAATTATATAACGAAAATTAAAAGAGAGCTAAAAAATATAGCGCAAAATAAACAGAAATCAAAACAATCCAAACAATGTGTGAAAATGATCAGTACGTAGAACAATATGAGTGAAAAATTAGCAACCAAAGAAAGAAAGAAAATAAGCGATGAATAATAAAGGGAGAGAAGTAAAAAAAATTGCGCGAAATAAACCGATGGAATATAAACTTTATCCGTTCCCGTTCTCGATTGGGTGCCAGTTTAGGGTTTCATATGTTAATTATTTAAATAATAGTATCAACCAACAGGGAAACATAAATAAACAACAAATAACCAATGGATTATATACGGAAAATAAAAAGATAATTAAAAAATATAGTACAAAACAAACGGAAATCAAGAATATCACAAACAATTTATGAAAATGCCCAGTGCGCACGAACAATATGGAGGAAAAATTAGGAAACAAAGAGAGAAAGAAAATAAGTGACAAACAAAAAATTACGCAAAATAAACAGAAGGAACATAAACATTATCCGTTCTCGACTAAGTCTGGGTACCAAGTTAAGCATCTCATATGCCAATTATTTGAATGATGCCCCCATCGCATCGGTCCGAACCAACGAGGGAAACAATAATAATCAACCAAATAAATAACCCATCGATTAAATACGAAAAACAAAAGGAGAGTTAAAAAATATAGTACAAATAAACGCAAGCCAAGAAAATCACAAATAATGAATGAAAATGGCCAATACGTACGTACAATATGAAGGGAAAAATTAGCAACCAAATAAAGAAAGAAAGAATGAGCGACGGACAATAAAGGAAGAGATCTAAAAATGGGTGTGCAAAATAAACGAAGTATCCGTTCTCGTTCTCGACTATGTCTGGGTACAAGTTGAGCGTTTCATAAGCCAAAAAATGTGCGAAAATAGCCACCACATACGAACAATATGGAGGAAAAATAAACAACCAAAGAAAGCAAAAACAGGCGACGGATATGAAGGGAAATATAGCACCAAATAAACGGTATAGCCAAACAATTCACAAACAATATGTGAAAATGCTTTTTAAAACATTCCCCAGATAGCCTGCATATTCACGTTATTTCTACGCCAATCTAAATGATTCTTATTGGTACAAACAATATGGGAGAAAAAAAATAAAAAAACTCAAAGAAAGGAAGACTAGGAGACAAACAATAAAAACAAAACACTTGTGAAAATCGCACCTAAAAAATGCTCGACTATGCCTAGGTACATAAGGGTTTTGGATGATGCCTATCGGGAACAACAATATGGAGGAGAGAAATAAACAACCAAAAAAAAAAAGAAAGAACACAACAATAAAGGGAATGATATAAAAAAATTGCACAAAATAATCATATAAACGGAAGCAGAGTAGCACAAAAATGTTACGCACAAAAAATCAGATATTTTAAAACATTCTCTACCATGCCTGTTGAGGACAATTAGCTAACATAAATTAAATTAGTCAACTTGATCCTAAATATACATAACCGTGGAACAGCCAATGAACCTGGCCTAATCCGTATTGTTTCAAAAGGATAACCAGTTGAAGTTTTTGACAAATATGGATGACTTTTTTATAAAACCATGGAAAGTTTCAGTAGGATACCTCTTCCTACTCTATCGTAGCTACGCGCAGGAGCAAATTCGGTCCATAATATCATTGTCTGATTCATTTTCTATTATATCCCTATGATTCAAAGCAAAACGTATCTCATTTGAGATCATAAAACCTTCAATAATCACCTTCGATAATTTGCTCTGTACCTACCTATATTACTACTCTACCGTTTTGACGTCACAAGGAATAAATTGCCTTCAATCCATTCGTATTCATAACCGATTTGGACTAAAGCCAGAAGCGCCAACAAGGCGACTGTCGTGACAGGCTCGTCCTTGAAATAGGCGACCTTTACATTGAACACATAAATACCTAGACAAGGTTCACTTACAATATAGACGAGAAAAAATACTGAGTAGCCTTGAAATCGCCGATTGGTTAAAAATGAAAACTAGCCGCGAATTTATTTTGGCGAAAATAGATTTTTGCGTATTGTTTGAGAGATTAAATTAGTTTAATCCTCTGGGATGTATAAATAATAATTGTTTATCGAGAAGTAAATTAATTAAGGATATCGATTGATATACAAATATGAGTGTATGCATGAGAATCTCGCAAAGGGCAAAAAAAATCGAAATGTAATCAAATTTAGAGTAAAAGTAAGCAGGTGAAATTCCAATTGTATGACGGTAAGAAAAATGCTACAACTTGATTTATTTTTAAGATTTTTGAACGAAACTGAAATTTTTTTAAACCATTTACGTGCATTTTTTTCCGGTTAACTTTTTAACCAGATAATTATCCAATTTATTTATTTTTTAATACGGGCCAGGCCTCTAAGTCGATTTTCATAAACTTTTCATCCTTCAACACCGACTGCGGATCATATTCATCCGAATTTTGCCATAAGAGACAATGCGTTAGAGCGAGATTGTGAGTCCTTATTCGGCTCCTATGGACATGTTTAAAAGCCCGTACGGTGAAGTGTCAATACATAAAACACCAATTTCAGAAGACTTAAAGAAAATAAATATAATATTTTATATGTAAAGCGATGGTAACGAAAATTCGATACTGATGGTATATTTATGATAAATTAACTCTGAAAAAAATCCCAGTATTATAGAGGCCAATTAAAAAAGCACCATTCTATTTAATAAGTAGCTAAAAATGCGATTTTTTAAGAAATAATATTCTGCAACCAGTTTAGGTCAAATTAATGTGGCATACTGCTTTAGAAAGAATTTAAGCTAAGCTTTCAAATGAAAATACGGATATAAAGCCCCCCCCCCCCCCCCCCTTCTACGTGGGACACCTTGTATAGCGTATTACAAGACTGTTTAAGTAACCAAGTTTGCTGATTATAAGTAAAATAATGGCTATCTTAGGGACTTTTGCAATGGCTAACCTTTGAAGAGTGACCCCTGTTCAATGTCTATAGATGGAAGGCCACGCGCAAACTCCAAATTTAAAAATATTAAATTCCTACGAACCTCATGACACATTTCGCTCATAAAATTCGGTTAAAGTTTTCTCATTTTATTACGTTGCACACCTGTTCCCTCGAGCAATGACGTCACTCGAGATCCGAAAGCACTCACGCTTTGTGACTTCCCTCTATTCAACTACGTAATTTTTAAAAGATTATCGGGATAATAGCGCACGGCAAACGCTCTCAAAAGTAAATACTTATTAATTATAGATCGATAACAGAGCTAATCGGAGCACATATTCTTAGTTGGTTGGAGAGTGTCACAAAAATGCGCCTCTACGATACGCCAAAGGCAAAATGTCAAGTCAAGACCCCAATTGACATGAGCCTTCAAATGAAATGCCACAAAGAAAATTAATTGAGAAAAATGAATGTTACGTTAAAGAAAACCGAAATAATATTGCATTTTATGATGGTATAGGGCAACAAATAATTGCAATAGACAGTAAAAATAGAAATAAGGTAACGTTGATCGTTTGAACATGACTCATTATTAGCATTTAAAGATCCTTTACACAAATAGTGCACTATGTAAAAATCGACCTCTCCTATTGGTCGATCCATCTCGTATTACGATATGTCTGCGTGATGTAATCGATTTATGTTAAGAACACTTGTGGTGTAGAGGTTTATACAGCTGGGTCTCACCTGGACGACCTAGGTTCGAACCCCGTTGCTATTTTTTATTTTTTTTTTAAGTTTATGTTTCTAAACAGTTTTTTTCTTGATTTTGGGTATATCTTGGGTTAGTTTGGGTTAGCACCTGGTTAGTTTCCTTTCTTTGAGCCCCCGTAGCGAGCGAAGGGAGCGGAGGGCTATGCGGATCGACCAATAGGAAAGGCCGATTTTTATATAGTGCACTATTTGTGTAAAGGATCTTATAATGCCCATTATTATACCTTTAAAAGCTCTAACTAAAGCCGTTTCTTCCAGCAAAGTTAAAGAAATTCAAGAAAACTAAGAGAAGGTATTAAAAAAATAATGAAAGAAATACAATCCGAAAACCCCAAACAAACCAAAAAGGGCAAAAACAGACCGTCTAGAAATCTGGTCAATAACAAGTACTCTTTTTCTAAGAAAGAGATATTAGAATCCAGTGAATCCACTACAGTCATACAAGATATATATTTTATAAACCTAATTAACTACGAGACTATTCAAGTTGCAAAAATAGAGCTAGAGCACACATTCCTAGTTGGTCGGATAATGCCACATAAATGCGCCTCTACGATACGCGCAAGGCAAAATGTCACGATGTAAATTGACTGATTCTTCGGATGAAATGTTACAATGAAAAGTAATTAAGAAATTAATGTTACGTTAAAGAAAAACAATTAAAAATGATATAATATGGAATTTTATGATGGTATATGACCACAGTTAACTTCCACTAGACAGTAGTGTAAGGTTAATCGGTCAAACATGACTTGTAGCGTATTTATATGGTCGTTTTCGTCAGTTTTTTACACTTATCCATCCAGTTTCTTCTAGAAAGCTAAATGAACTAAAAAAAATGAAAAGAACAAAGTTTGAATATAAAAAATAATGCAGGAACAAACCCAAAACGTACAAAAAACAGGCATGTCACAATGTAAATTGACTGATTCTTCAGATGAAATGTTACAATGAAAATGAATTAAGAAATTAATGTTAAGTTAAAGAAAAACAATTAAAAATGATATAATATGGCATTTTATGATGGTATATGACCACAGTTAACTTCCACTAGGCAGTAGTGTAAGGTTAATCGGTCAAACATGACTTGTAGCGTATTTATATGGTCGTTTTCCTCCGTTTTTTACACTTATCCATCCCATTTCTTATAGGAAAGCTAAATGAAAATGAAAAGAACAAAGTTTGAATATAAAAAATAATGCAGGAACAAACCCAAAACATACAAAAAACATCTGGTCAATAATAGGTAGGTACTCTCGCTCCAAGGAAGAGATACAAAACTATTGGAATTAGGACCCACACTGAAAAAACTGATGTTCTAATGGCAAATGAACTCGCGCAATTGCCCTTTTTGCTTTTGTGGCAAGGGAGACTCCTTAATTTCAATGGCATTGCTTTTGCGCTAACCGAAACCACTGCAATTGAGTCAAATTCACCGCGCATTTGCCCTATTATGCCTTTGAGCCAAATGAAATGCTTTTAAGTCAAATTAAGGAGTTTCTGGCTAAAGCCGTGTTCTTGTTAGCAAGTCGGTCTTTAGCACAAAATTACTGAATTTGGGCCAAATTCTCCATGTTATTTCTCCTATCCTGAGAGTAAAATGAGATGGTTTTATGTCAAATTCGAGAGCTTCTAGAGCTAAATGCCATGCTTTTGGTAACGGGTCTGTGCTTTTGGCATAGGGACATTCCGAGAGGCGTGGTTTCCTACACCTCGATGGTGGTCAGCTGGTCAGTTTCTCTAGGACATCGAATCGAACAGGTGCGTGTGTCTTTTCCATGGTGAATACATGATCATGAGTAATGTGAAAGAATTCTTGGCGATGTGGCGTTATCAAAATGTTAAGGTATGTATGTACAGTTTTCTTCTATTTATGATTTCTTAAAAATTTATATGACAACAATGTTGGTTGATCAAAATCTTTCTTTTAACTAATAGGGTTTTATCGTGACATATACCTTAGAATTATACGTATATAATGCCGCTCTGAACTATGATTAGATAATAAATTATATATGTATACAATACACATAATAGTACATTTGTAGCGTAATAATATTAACCACTATAAACATTTTGAATTGTGAAGCTATCAGCTCAGAAAATTACTAAGTCATCAGATAACTTGCAAACCACGCATTAGTGTGCGTCAGTGCGTCCATCTTTTTTCAATAGAATGCTGGTATTTTGATTAAAGTTTCCAAAAACATTTCTGCTTATTGGCTAAACGCGCAAGCATTTGCAGCAAAGTCTTAGTCCCTGACATCAAAATCTTAGGATTTTGTTACAATTTCGTGAAAATTTTGAGCCCGGCTCGTTATTGCTTATAATATATACTCATGTCTTGTAGTCTTGTTGCTAAAATTAAGGGCCGCTTTAAAAAAAATACATTATGATTTTTTAATTACTATTATTGGTTTAAACTTATATCCGTTTGGGTTATTGTCAGATCCGCCCTTGGCTAAACTATGATTTGTTTTCTTGCAGCGCAAAACATTGACGGATTAGATATAATCAAATTATTACCAAAAAAGAAGAAGCAGAATTTCTCGAACAAAATATTCTGGGAGATAAAAAGTTGACAAAAGCTATCCAAAACCTGAAAGATTGGTGATGGTAAATCAAACCTTTAGAACCTGATGTAATTACCAACAATGCTGAAGAAATTAGCTGGATCAGTGTTGATAATTTTTGTTTTAAAATAGGTTCGGCATTGCAACTTTTTGTTGGAGATGCAGTGTTTTCACTATTTGCCAAGTTCGTATTAGACAAGTATGAGTATATATAAAACTACTAAATAGTGATCTTTAAATTTTTTTTGTACCTTCAACAGGATCACTCTTTTCAAACATTTCAGTTCATAAGTGCTTCTGTTTATTTTCAATAGCTAATGCGCTTTTGCTGTTAACAAGTTCGTATTAGTATTACTTTTTTGTACCTTCAACGAGCACTTTTCAAAGATTTCACTTCATATAAGTGCTTTTGTTTATTTTAAATAACTCAAGTGTCTTTTACCTAGTGTAAGTTATCCTTATAAAAATGTCAAAATGTTATTTTTGTTACATGAAAAGAAACTAATAAAACTATATTTCTATATTCCTGCTGTGTATCTCTATACATTCTACCGACACCCACATTATATTTAGATCATATATTTTCCAAAGACTTTTTGATATTGTGCTATTTGGGTAAGTTACTCTAAAATCGAGTATCTTGAGAAGTATATAGGGCGATGTGAGATAAAGCCATGGCGAATTTCTCCTAAAAACATGCGAGCTTGTCTGTACAAGGCGATCAGTTATATGTGGACCTATCCAAAAACTTTTTTGCTAGTCGGCTTAAAAAGTTGCAAAATAGTTTTTGAGGGGTACATATAACTTATCGCCCTGTACAGATAAACTCGCATGCTTTTAGGGGAAAATCGAAGTGGCTTTTTGTTGCAAATTCGCAATACTTTTGCCGCAAATGCGCAGAGCTTTTGTAGCAAATTCGCAGTGCTTTTAAGCAAATTCGCAATACTTTTGTCGCAAATTCGAAGTACTTTTGTAGCAAACTCGCGGTGTTTTTTAGCAAATTTATAATACTTTTGTTGCAAATTCGCAGTGCTTTTGTCGCAAATTCGCAGTGCTTTATTAAAAAATCATAATGGACTTTGAAGACAGAGTTGAAACTTTGGCATAAAATCATACAAATTGCTGTGCTTGTATGACAAGAACATACCATTTTGGAACAAGGATTTTTAGGCGTTTATTTCAAATGTGTCCTGAATTTGCATCAATTGAGCCATGCATTTGGCATATATCAAATGCATGGCGCAATTGATTCAAGTGCGTACGCATTTGAGCCAATCAAATTGTTTTTTCAGTGCATTACATCCATGCAAGGTATATATTTTATAAAATATATTAATAATCACACTACTCCAGTGCAAAAATAATAAACAAGGTTACGTTGCATGCTTATCACCAACAAAACAAAATTGAGTTCAAGCTCCTGAAGTCCTCCTAATATTAAAACTTTACTTTTAGTTGGAACAAGTACATGTGTGGCCCCCTTCTCCATTTCACAGCACATTAAAGGAAAAGGATATTGACCAAACAGATAACCGAGAATGAAAATTGCTGCATTTCAAAGGTAATCAATAGTATTGCTATACTATGTACTATGACATTATATGATAATAACATTCCTGTGTGCCTTATTTTCAAATTTATATTTAAAGTATGTAATGAGTATCGATATATATTTGGTCTGGTTCCATTTTTTTAAAGCGACAATTAAAACTACTTAACGAAAAAAAATTGTTCCAAGACAATACCAAGTTAATTTCAGATTGATTTATTAATTTTTTGTTTTTGTAGTACCTACGTTAGTTCATCACCCTGTATATACCAAAGTAAATATGTTCTTGAACTTTTGAACGATTGCTACATAGTCAAGAATCCAAAGAAATTATATTTTGATTAACGTACGACACTGCTTTATTAAATTATTCTGAAAGTTGTGGATAGTGCCACAAAGATACGCGCAAGCCAAAAATGTAAAGATGTCAATCGACTGATTCCTCAAATGAAATGTCACAAGGAAAATTAATCAAGAAAAACGAATGTTACATTAAAGAAAATCAAGGAAAACATGGCGTTTTATATGACCACAGTTAACTTCCACTAGGCAGTATGGTAAGGTTAATCGTTCAACCATGACTTATAACGTATTTATATGGTTATTTCCATTTCTTTTTTACACATACCAGCCCCGTTTATACCAGGACAGCTAAATAAAGTCAAGAAAACTAAAAGAACAAAGTTTAAATAAAAAACAATGATGAAAAACAACAATCTCAAACCCCAAAACATAAAAACATTTGGTCAATAATAGCTACTCTTGCTCCAAGGAGGATATATAAAAGTACTGCAATTAGGACCCACTACATCCATACAAGGCAGATATTTTATGAAATTAATTAATTCCCACCCTATTCAAGTGCAAAAATATTAAACAAGGTTACGTTGTATGCTTGGTTAACGTAAAACACTATTTTATTTAATTTTAGTGAAAGCTTCAAAATCAAGTAAACTTTCGGGTGCTTACATGAAATTGTTGAATAGTTTATTTATTATTATAACTACGCCATTAGCTACCTCTCGTTTATCTTGCTCATTATGATTCGGCGCCTTTGCCATGATTGATTGATTGCATGTATAATCAGAATTAAATTCGACGTACACAGTTTACGATGACCGTATAATTAACATGTCGCCTTTGTTTTTCATTCATAAATAAATAGAAATTAGTTATCTACCTACTGGAGACGTACATGGTTGCTGGAGTGCTTGTTTTTATATGTATATATTTTTATTCTTAGCAACTTAAAATGACAGCGAACAAGTCGTATTATCGTTTAATTAGATTTATGGTTGTAAAATGTATATACGATTCGAGCGAAATATCAAAGGTCGTATTCGTATACGCAAATAACGTTTAAATGATTTTTACTACCACTGTCTTTCATACTTTCATATATAAATTAATGAGCTGTGAAATATGTATACATTTTTGAAAAACTTCACTAAATTTATCATGCATGCTTGACAGTGATAGGTACTATCAAGGGCAAGGGTACTATACTATTAACCCGCAGCCATAGACGTAGAGATTGAGCAACGTTATAATATTTAATAATATTTTAACAACTTTATTAAAAATTGTCCATGAACAGATATTGTTTTAATAGAAATAGTGCATACACTTACTGTAGACATTTTGAACCTCAGTACAAAATGGCCTATGCTTATGTTCATAAAGCTAGCCTCGCCATTTAGGATTTTTTAAAAAATATATCCTATGCTAGGCTTATGCTGCGTTATTATGCCGCAATTTATTTTCAAAAATGATTTATAGCAACTAGTTTTTTTTTTAAATTTGCCTCACAATATTTTTTGTTGTGCTGTCTTGTACGCAATTTGTGCTGACTTATGCAGCTTTTCTTCTTTTTTGTTTATTTTTTTTTGAAAAATCCAAAACGGCTGGGCTAACTTTATGCGCATATTGTTTTCAATAATTTCTGTAATTAGTTGCACTAATTGACAAATATTATGCATCAAGGCGAAACCCTCTTCTAATTTCTGATTCATGCATGTGTGATTCAGCAATTATTATTACTAACCGATTTCTAAGTGTTTATTAATTACGATTGGTAATTGATTATTAGTGATTTCAAATGAAAGTATATTGTTTAGATAGAGAGCAACTTCTGGGTAAAGTGCACAAAGTCAACAAGCGATAACCGGAAATTAATAAATATTTCTCATTATTTCCACCTTATCGTGAGAATTCCAGATTACCTTTGGTTTCTCAGGATTGTTACGATCAGTCCTCCTGATTCCTAACGATTAAATCAATTTGAAGGCCTTTAAACAGGTGAAAAATAGAAAAGCGCCGAGAGAAGACCGTACTATAGCCAAAACGCTAAAATTGGGAGGAACAACGCTTGAACACGCCCTTTATGACATTTTGAACAAACGTATTAGCGAAGAGAAAACACTGAAATCTTGGCAAAACGCTCAAGATATTTTAATTTTCAAAAAGGGGGACAAGTCCAATATTGCAAACTATCGACCGATCAGCCTTCTCTCATACCTGTACAAGCTCCTCAGAACAATTCTGACCAACCGGTTGACGAAAAGCTCGATTTCTACCAGCCAGTCGAGCAAGCAGGATTCAGAAAAGAATATAATACAAGCGACCAACTCCAAACAGTCCATACTCTAATAGAGAACGTACCCCTGAGTTTGGCGTTCGTCGATTACACTGGTATTGGTCTTTAAAAACCTGCCATGGGAAAATAAAGGTCTCACTTCGACTAAATCACCTCCGCTTGCTGATATTGTTGTCATTAGTCATGACATCAATGAGCTGGGAGATATGTTGGAAGAATTGCAGGCACAAATTGGGCTTAAGATGAACCTAATCAAAACCAAAATAATGACCAGTGAAAAGACAGCAATAACGATACGCCACGCTCTCGAAAACGTCGATGAATACATATATCTGGGCCACACTGTCAGACTGGGAAAACAAAACCAAACAACTGAAATATCCCGGAGAACAAGACTTAGTTGTGCAGCATTCGGTAGGTTAGGCTACATTCTACAATCCCAAAGCAACCTTAAGGCTTGCATACTACCCGAGATACTACCTGCCACAACATACTGACTGGAGACTATGACACTAACAAAGAAGAGTGCAGAAAGCTGCATGAGAGCCATGTTAGGAATCAGCCTAAGAGGTCCCATTAAAAATGATGTGATTCGAAGAAGAACAAGGGTAACGGATGTTACGAGAAGAGTAGCCTTACTAAAGTGGAGATGGGCAGGTCAATTTGCCAGACAAAACCCATCTAGGTGGACTAACAAAATAACGCAGTGACACCCAAGAGCCACAAAGAGAAATACGGGAAGACCCCAAAAGCAATGGCGGGATGACATCCAAAGGATAGCGGGGAGAAACTGGCTTCAAACTGTCCTAGATAGACAGACATGGGAGCTACTGGAAGAGGCCTACATTCAGAAGAAGATAATTTTTTATTACTATTGGATCTTAGTAGATTATAATATGAGTCCATCTTACGTGTAATTTTCTTGATATTGAGGGTGAATTTGATAAAACCCTCTTTGGAAAAACCAATGCAGCCTTAACAAATAGGGGCATCCCTCCTGCTGTCAGTGGCTGGATTTTCAACATGCTCTCAAAGAGACACGTGCAAATAAAGGTGGAAGACACTGTAGTTAGAGGCACCGTTGCTAGAGGCAGCCCGCAGGGAAGCGTTCTATCGCCACTGCTATGGAACCTTGTTCTCGACAGCCTTTTGCATCCCCTCAACTCAAACGGATACTACACCAATGCATATGCAGACGATTTTACGATACTGCTCAATGTACAGTTCGTAGGAGTTCTGTGCAATATAATGCAAAATGCCCTAGTAGTGTAGGGAGCATTTCCAGTCTGTAAACCCCCAGGAAGACGGAGATGGTGCTCTTCACCATAAAAAGGAGGACAACTAAATTTTGCGTCTGAGGTTAAATACCTTGGGGTCACCTTAGATGATAAATTAATCTGAAATCTTCATGTAGAACGAAGACTAAAGAAGGCATACATTTCTTATGAACAGTGCCGCAGGACCGTGGGAAAGGTTGGGGTATGAACCCCGCTATCACAAGATCCATCATTGCCTATGGAGCCGTAATTTGGTTGCAAAAGAGTAAACAAAAAATGACAATACTTAAGCTCAACCAGGTACAGAGAACTGGCTGCCTAACCATAACGGAAGCTATGAGAATAACTCAATCAGAGCCATGGAAGTAAGAATGCATTGCTAAGTCTTCCACAAACTCTACAATATTTAAATAAAACCAAATGAATCTATAACCGAAGGTGGCGGTTAACATTTTCGTGGATGGCGCAAAAACCAAGGAAAGAGCAGGCTGTGGAATTTACTCCCGAAGCTTGAGAACTGAACTCAACTTGCTGCTATATCCATGGAGATTGGTTGCAGGAATACTGAGGACAAGACTACTAAAATCTACACGGACAGTAGACAAGCACTACTGGCCCTGAAAAGTTATAGACTTACAGCCAGGTCAGTACTAGAATGCCACAATTCACTGGAGGATGCTGCCCGCAAAAACACATTTTCTGTGTGCTGCGTTAAATGACATGCACAGTGCGAAGGCAACAAATTAACGGATACATTGGCTAGGAAGGCAGCCAGTTCAAACATTATGGGAGCTGCCCCTTCCAACCTATCTATCGCGACGTTGATACGTATGATGAAAAAGATCACCAATGAAGATTTTAGGGCAAGATGGGACGAAACAATTATAGTTGTCGACTTGCCAGGGAGCTACCCCAATGAGTCTGCAGCAAAGGCATACCTGGGTATGTCAAGGAAGACCCTACGACTTATGGGGGGATTCTGACGGGACACTGCCAGCCATCTCTACATAATGAAATTATGCGAGACACCTGTATGCAGAGGCTGTGAACAGGAGGACCTAACAGCAGAGCATCTGCTCTGCGATTTCGGAACCAAGTGAATCCATTTTGGGAGAACGATGACCAACCATGGCTTTTCTTAGAACAGCCTCATTATGCGAGACACCTGTATGCAGAGGCTGTGAACAGGAGGACCTAACAGCAGAGCATCTGCTCTGCGATTTCGGAACTAAGTGAATCCATTTTGGGAGAACGATGACCAACCATGGCTTTTCTTAGAATAGCCTTCTCGGGCAACATCGACGTCTTTTTTACAAGACTAGGCTGGGCGTTGGCCTACATGGATTGGTTGACCTAAGGGCATTGGATTCCCTTAATGGGACCTAAGTGCCGTGGCCTTTCAAGGCCACCCTCTCGCCATTTCCAGACGATATGAATAAAAGTTTACTAATCAAATTTTATTGGTTATTATTATATTATGGTCACTTACTATCCAACATGTTAAATAATATTAATATTTATGAGATGAATTGTGTGTGCCAAAACATAAAACAGACGAGAAAAATGTTGGCAAAGGCCCGAATATGTCTTGGAAAGAAATAATTGTTTAATAGGCTACATGTATTAGTACTTAAGACTATTATAAACTTCCACATTACTAAAAAGGCCTTTCGAGTTCCTTTGGAAGTCACACTATAGGTACTTAAAGTTCTTTGCTTAAATCGTATTACATACTTCCTTTTTAGTTAGTTGTTAAATTTTCTTTGCCTCAGGTACTCTCAATATGCGTCACAATAGTTGATATATAAAAAATATATTTAAACAAAAAATCTATACAACAAAAAAAAACATCTAATTAATAAGGTATGAAAACAATTAATGAATTTACCAAATACAAACGTAACTTTACACTGAATAAAAATTCATCTTAGGAAATGCTAATGTGTGTGTGTCTGCAAGTCCTGAAAAGGGCTTACAAACCCTTATAATGGGCATCAAGCGCTTTCAATTATCTGTGTTTTATACTGTATCTATTCGGCTAAAAGTACAATAGCACTTGAAGGGTTACACAAAAGCGTTTTATGTTGTAACACAACGCTTTCCCTGCTCTTTTTAATTGCTTTATGTGTTAATCTCTGCGAATCCAACAAATTGCGGTGCGAAAAATAAACATTTGAAATTTGAAGGCAGTGCTTTCATTTTATATTACCATGAATGGGAAAATTTATTATTTTGAAGATATCGAATAAATTGTTTCGCCCAAAGGTTTCTGCATGGAATTTGAAATTAGCTGAAATACAGCAACCAGGTCAAGAACAATTTTAGACAAGCGAGACGTCTAATGTCTGTTTCAGAAATGTACAGAGTAATAAAATGGGGAATTCCGTCCGGTTTGGCTGAATTTCCATGTCGTCCATAGGCGTAGATAAACTTTTTATCCCTGTAGACCTTTTGCATATTTATTGAGGCATGTAATAGACACACATTATAAATACTTTTTAATGGTGTTTTAAACATGTTAGTACCTATTTGCTGTTACACCCCTATATAAAATTTTGATGGAGCTTGGCCAAGATGACAGTATGCCTTTCATAACTAAAAAACTGTTATTTATGCATGGGCAACTTTAAAAAATATGAATTTTGCCTGGAGGAAGCATAACCGAAAAGTACTTTTACTGGAAAACCATGAAATTGTTTGCTGGCGATGAAAATACTTGAGAAGTATAAAGCAGTACCGCAGGGTGCAAAACAAATTATCTTGATAAGACCTGGATCAATGAAGGTTATATACTAGTACCAAAAATTAGGCAAGAGAAAAATATAAACCGTGTCCGCCAAGCTTTCTTGGAAGGCCCGTCAACGGGTATTAAAGTGCCTTCGGAAAAAGGGAAGAGACTAATAATTGCACACATTGGAAACGAAGAGGGATTTTTAAAGAAGGTTTGCAAACTTTTCAATCGTGCCGGACGGGAGATTACCATGAGGACATGAATTCGGATGTTTTTGAAGACTATTTTGGTGAAATGATAAAATTTGTTCTGAATGCCTTGGTGGTGGTTATGGATAACGCAAGCTATCATTCACGGCGCATAGAGAAGACACTTCATCTTGGAGAAAACAAGAAATTATTGACTGGCTAACTAACAAAGGTATTGAGATTGAACTCAATTTGATACAGAAAGAACTATACTAGTCATAGCAAATTTACACAAAAATCGTTTTATGAAATATACCATTGAAAAATATAATGTAACTATGCTGCGCTTACCCCCATATCATTGCGAACTAAATCCCATAGAACTTATATGGGCGTAAGTGAAAGGATTTGTAGGAAGACAAAACACGACATGAAAGATGTTAAGCTAGTCTTTGATCAAGCCATTAAGGAAGAGACACCAGAGAAGTGGCGAAAAGCAGTCCACTATGTGAGTAAACAGGAGGGGGAAATGTGGGATCTTGACAATCTGATCGATCAGACGGTCGACCTTTTAATTATTATAATGTCAAGAGGTGATGACAGTTTTTCAGATTACAAAGAATATAATCTATTATAATTTAATTGTTGTATAATAATGTACAATAATAATTATTTTATCTATGTATGTTATGTACATATATTATATATAATTTTTATTTTGTTAAAATAAATTTAAATTCTTTCTACAAGTATCCCAAGTATACGCCTAGACAAAACGCATAAATTGACACAAAACCGGCTGGTTTGGGTTAGCTTTGGTTAACTCATGTTCGTTTTTGTTAACTAGAGTTGGCTGAAAAAAGGTGATATTGTTACGGCTAGCCTATACAACCATCCGAACGTTTTTGTGCTACCCTATAAAACTAGCCGCCGCCGTGCCGCTCGCTTCCCTGTCTGTATGACTCATCGCCCGGCCGGTCGCGAAGTTTCAGGATCGCTGGAATTGTCTCGATGGCCTCGTCGAGATCATATAGAGTGGCGTCGGAATACTTCCCGAATATTCGTGATAGATTTAAGATTATATATAAGCAGACCTAAGGCGAATGTTAGTCAGTCGGTTAGTCAGTTCAGTTCAGTTAATCATTGAGTGTTGAATAGATATTAGTGGTAAAGTTATAAGAGTAGTATAGAGTGTTAAATTGTATACAGTGGTAGTGAATAAAGAGAGTATTAGTTGAAAATAAGCAAAGTTGTAATTCTGTTAAGAACCCACGGGAAAAACGTAACATTTGGTGTCAGAAGTTGGATTGTGAAGGGACCGGACTTGCGAAGTATTTTTCGAGGAAAGAAGTACAAGTACGTCAACGAGACCGTTTGATTGGTGGGTTCTGGTAAAATTTTATAACATTCTATGGTCCATACAAGGCAACAAACGGCGGAAATGGAGCAAATAAATAAAATGTTGGCCGATTTTATGGATAATTTAAATGCTGAGAGGCGAGCGGATCGGGAAGAGGAAGAACGTAAAAAGCAGATAGAACAGGAGCGGCTTCAGAAAATTTTTCAAGATCAAGAAGACAAAAGGCAAGCAGAACAGGACCGGCTTCAGAAAATTTTACAAGACCAGGAAGACAAAAGGCAAAAAGAACAGGACGACCGGCTTCAGAAAATTTTACAAGATCAAGAAGACAAAAGGCAAGTTGAACGGGAGGACGATGAACGTAGAAGGCAAGCAGAATAGGACCGGCTTCAGAAAATTTTACAAGACCAGGAAGATAAAAGGCAAGCAGAACAGGACCGTCTTCAGAAAATTTTACAAGGCCAAGAAGACAAAAGACAAGCAGAGCAGGACCGGCTGCAGAAAATTTTACAAGATCAAGAAGAGAAAAAGCAAGCGGATCGGGAAGAGGATGAACGTAGAAGACAAGCAGAGCAGGACCAGCTTCAGAAATGGATGCTTGATGTAATTGTAGGCGAGCAAGAAAAATTACAGAAAATATTGGACGGGCAAAATGAGAAATTTGAAAAAGAAGTAAACAATATACAAAAAGAAGTTGGAACTGTACAAAAAGAAGTGGGAAATGTACAAAAAGAAGTTGGAAATGTACAAAAAGAAGTAGGAGACGTACAGAAAGAAATGAAGAATCTACAAGCAGAAGTTACCAGACTAAAACATAAAGTACCAACCGAGAGGGCATTCGCCTCAGGACAAAACATCAAACCTCCAACGTATGACGGTCAAACATCGTGGACAATGTACAGAAGGCAATTTGAAGCCGCTGCTGTTGCCAACGGTTGGAATAACGAAGAAATGGCTACATCACTAGTGGTTGCGCTTCGTGGATCTGCCTTGGAACTATTACAGACTATTCCCATCAGCCATCAGGGGAAATATGACATACTTGCAGCTGCCCTAGAGAGACGATTTGGAGACCAGCATAGAAGACAACTGTATCAGGCACAAGTTAAGTCTCGATATCAGAAGCCTGGTGAAAACCTGCAAGAGTTTGAGGCAGACGTCAGACGTCTCGTTCAGTTGGCCTATCCGGGAGCAACGGAAGAATTTCAAGAGGAACTTGTTGCTGAATATTTCGTGGACGGTGTCAGAGATCCAGAAACTCAGAAGATGTTACGTCTAGCCAAATTTGATAGCAGCCATGAAGTTTTGGGTAGAGCTCTGGAAATCGAGGCGGCCTGTAACATCTCTAAGCCAGCAACCAGGGACGTATCCATCAAGGAAGAAAATTTGGCGAACAGTTGTGAACTAACTGAAATTGGCGGTATTTTGAAGAAATTAACCGAAGTTCTTCAGGCCACGGGGATATTCCGGGAGCCAACAGAAGTTAGACGATGTAATCGCAAGGCTATAAATCAGTGCTATAGATGCGGCAGGACTGGACATTTCAAAAGAGACTGTCAAGTACAAAGATTCCGGGATCCACTAGAAGATAGGCCACGTAACCGAAATGTTTCAAATCAGTGCTATATATATGTGGCAACATTGGGCATTTGAAGAGAGACTGCCGAGTACAACTACGACCTACAGCTCCATCCAGAGACAACAGCAGTTCAAAGCCAAGTCAGGAAGAGTTGAAACAATATAACTTTAAGGCTAAGCACAGGGAAGGAAGATGGCATAGTAATACAGATGCTTTATCCAGAAGGTCATGTGAGGATAATTATAAACATCGCCAAAGAATTGACCAACAAGAAGGAATCACTCCCATTAGACGAATCAGGTTTAAGGTTGATCAGCAGTGGACCACAGGGCAACTAAAGAAAGATCAGCTTGAGGATCATGAAATAGCACTACTACTAAAAGCTAAGGAAGAACGTCAACCAAGACCAAGCTGGGGAGATATTTCAACTAAGGGATCTACTTTTAAATCTCTGTGGGCTCAGTGGGACTCCCTGGTAGTTGAAAATGGACTCCTTAAACGAGCCTGGGAAAGCGCCGATGGCAAAGTAGTGAAGACGCAGTTAGTGGTACCAAGGAAGAGAGTATCGGAAGTTCTGGACGAAGTACATAATAGAAAGTTTGGTGCTCATCTCGGAGTTAACGGAATGATTGATAAGATCCGCGACAGATTTTACTGGGTC